>MU388352.1:0-78855 GCA_022578535.1 Jackrogersella minutella
GGGGTTATTCTCATGTATGATTGGTTAAAAATAGTTAAAAATAATTGTGGCTGGAGAGGTACAAAGAAGAATTCTGGTCTGAGCGTCTGAGATAAAAAAGAATCAAGATCTACAAGATTACTCTAAAATCATGGCAAGTTCATACCCAAACCACGGTGGGGATATTCCTCTCGTTGGTCTAGCAGTTAAGATTACAATCGGCGTAGTCTACTTGCCAACAGATCAAACAAAATGCCGGTTTAAAGAACATGCGGAGCCTCGATTGAAATTCTACACCAGATATATAATGACCCCTGATCCCGATAGTTTCTCCAACTTTCTCCATGGGGAATTAGCTATATCTAAAGGGTTATTCATGATGTGAACTTTGAAGATGGCCCCTATTCTACATAAGTCATAAGCTAAATCATCACCCAGTATCTTAGAGGACTGGCTTGAATGGGCGGCTAGGCCTTTAACAGCGGCTATTCCAACTCTGCCTTCTAAACTACTAGGAGAAGTAGAATCGGGACTGGGGCTTTCTATGCTTCCGATTTTCGAAGATGGCGACCAATGTAGGTGATATCAATGGAACCATTTACCTACTTTTGAAGTATATCCCTAACTTTAGAAATCTATAGCCAGAGAGTTCTGCTATGTTACTGAGCACATTGACATCGGTGAAAGACCACCTGGTGGTTACTCTCGAGGGTCATTGCGGCTAGGAGAATGGGAAGCCTGCCGTAAACCGGTATGTCAACTAAAGTTTTATCGCACCTCCAGGTACTCTAGGTAACTATAAGGTTAACATTGTGAAGATAGCAACTTGGGTCAAAAACGAAGGGGTATTTACTCAGTACCCGCTCCGGCCTGGAATAGTTATCTTCGGGGGGAAATCGACAGACGGACTTTCAAAGAGAATTGAGAAGCATTACATATCTGAAGGCTCGAGACGTTGGGATAGGCTATGCTCGTGTCTTCCATGGATCTATCTTGACTTGTTTTACGTTTTCACCAATTGGGATAGCACATTGGAGGTTGCTAGGTTCAACATCGAGGCCAAAGAGCAGGTAAGTAGTATCCAACACGAACGTGGCATATTCAATAGGAATAACATAGGCATCTAGGACATGTTCAATCGAAGAGCCATTGCGCCTATAGTTCAGCAGACACGAGAACTTCATAGGGACGCTTCAACGACACTTGCTCTACAAGAGGGGCTAAGATTACACCAAGCCTCGATCAAAAGGTTTCAACGGGGTCTCCAAAGTGCGCCAGACTCCAAAGAACTACTTGCTCTCCGTGTCCGTATGGAATATGTATCCGAGCTGCTTGAATTCTACGAGACCACATGTCTTACCATACTTGAGCAGCAAAGAAACCTCCTGAACCTCGTAAGTCTGACAAACTCTCCCCTCCCCGAGTAAAGTGAATGCTAAGCCGCATACGAGACATTCAATCTCGAGACGGTGACACAAAGCCGAGCTGTGGCGCGGCTAAACGCTCTCGCGATATTCTTCCTACCTATCTCATTCGTCGCGGTAAGAAACTTCCAAGAGATAAGATACGACGTAAGCCTAACAACGACAACTTCAGTCAATCTTCGGCATCACAACCCTAGAAGCCCCCGCGTATTGGTACCCAGTCGCAGCCGTACCAACGCTTCTCCTCACCGCCGGGATAGCCATCGTCCTGAGCCGATCCACAGAGCACCACCAAGACGCAAACCATCACTCCAAGTTTGGCGAAGCATTGCGACGGCCCAGGCTCATAAAACCAACTGCGCTGATCCCCCAGCTCACGAAAAGGGACTGGCGCTCGAGGACGAACAGTCACATTGAATCGCAACCACAAGATCTCTCCCTAAGCGACCCGTCACCTCCCTCCGCGGCTGGGGGGAGTAGGGAGATGTCTTTCCCAACGCCAGCTATTGTCTTAAACGACGCAGAAGACGACGATATCGCAGAATTGGAGCCGCGCCGATCGTCGGCGGATAGCGGGAGAAGGCCGACTACATCGAACATGAACCTAGGATACAGAGTCACTGGCGTTGCCAGAGTGAGCACCGGTCTCTTAAGCCCGGATCCGTACGCCAACGCAGCAACCGGAGCTTTGCGATCCCCTAGCGGGTCGCTGAGGCATGACTGATATCTAATATTGGTACCCCGTGAATGATATGGTCTAAGAAGCTTGCTTCAATGAACCAAGACATCTAGGTTAGTGTGGTAAAGGAGTCGGCGTGATTTGAATGATTTCGCATTTGGACCACTCAGGCGGCCGACTACATTGTTCACTAGCACCCACGTAAATATTCGTTCAAAAAGTAGTCATTGTCCATCACATTCATCTCTATCTGGATATACGCTTCCATATTTAACTCCTCAAGCAAAAGACGCGGTCCAATCAGCACCAATCCTGGCACCGACCCGCCCCACGATCGCAAAGGCCGCCCTACTACTTTCCGCCTTGTGGTAATCCAACGGCACTGAGGTCTTCGCGCCCTCAGACTCGATCACAACCTCCTTTTGGTTAGCCCACGACGAGGGCGCACCGATGATGATGATCTTGTCGACAGAAACGTCGTGCATGCGCTTCAACCATTCACCCTCCTTTATACTCTTAGTGTCACGACCTTCCGCGTCGGTGGACGTAAGAGTCGAGCCCTCGAGCTTGAACTTGCGGTGGATGTATTGTCCCTTTTCGTAGTCGAAGGAGTCGCCGTCGTCGACGTAGAGTTCTCCTTCGGCTTGACCGTTCTTGCCAATTGCTACGACGAGGGTATAGTCGTCGAATTTCATCAGCTGAGCAGAGCGGCGTGGCGTATCGCGACGGGGGAGAATATGACCTCCGCGGATCAACACGGGGATCGTTTCGAGAGGTGCGTCCACAGTCGCGTGCTTGCCCTTGGTTGTGGAAAGCTTATTGTAATTGAAGTAGTCATAATAGACCTCGTCGTCTGGGATGTAGATATCCGTCGTAGTCTTATCCTTCTCCACAACGGGTTTGACTAGGAGACCCGTGGATCCGACGAAGAATTGGTCATCAATGTCGAAACCACCTTCCTCGCTCGGGTGCGTCCAGTATAGAGGACGTATAATGGGGCTACCGTCCTGGTTGGCGTGGTAGAATGCGGTGTACCAAGCAGGAAGCAAGCTGTAGCGAAGGCGTAAGGCAGAGGTGATGATAGATCGATGCGGCTCCGCAAGTAGGAATGGTTCTCGGCGCCGGGCATCAATGTGAGCATGTCCTCGGAAGAAGGGGTAGAAAGCACCGGCTTGGTACCAGCGACTCTGTAGTTCCAATTCAGGATTGCCAAAGAAACCGCCGACATCAGCGCCAGAGAAGGGGAAGCCCGAAATTCCTTGGGCGAGAATCATGGGGATAGCTGCACCAAGATGATCCCAGCTAGCTTGGTTGTCACCGGTCCACATCGCACCAAGACGCTGCGAACCAGCAAAGAATGATCGGGTAAGCACAAATGGACGCTTCAGTTCGCCCTTTTTTCGTGAAAGCATAGCTTCGTATGTGGCATTGTGGAAAGTCATTCCGTTGACGTTATGAATGTCCCGATGCTCCCAGTTACCGTAGTGAAGATTATCTTTCGGCATCGTAACTTCTGGCCCGTTAAACACAGAGGGCTCATTCATGTCGTTCCAGATGAAGGTGTTCTCCATTGTGCCCTTGAATCTGTCATAGTTGAACAGAGATGACCACCACTTGATGGCGGCTGGGTTGAAGGCATCAATCCAATGGGAAGATCCTGGCCAACACCATCCATCGAAAATATTGCCATCCTTGTTCTTGACGGCTAAGTCCTGGGACTTGAGTTCATCGGAGACATGATAACCCCCCACATTCTTGATGTGAGGATCGATGATTGCGACTAATTTCCTTCCATGCTCATCCAAATGCTTGCCCATGGAGATCGGATCCTTGAACATGTCATTATCCCAAGTGAAGTATTTCTTGTCATCGGTGTATTCGATATCCAGCCAAATGACATCATATGGGATCTTGTATCGGTCCATCTTGCGGTCAACCTCCTTGACATCATCATCCGAGATATAATTCCATCGGCATTGATGATACCCGATGGAGAACTCCTGGGGTAGGGCAGTAGTACCTGTGAGCTCGGCATAACTCTTGGTCACGTCGTGAGGAGTTGGGCCGAGGAAGACAAAGACATCGATCAAACCGGATTCTGAGATCCAGTGAGTCTGGGTGTTGGTCTTGGCTCCAATCCCCAGTGCCAGAGGGTTTTTGGACTCCTTAGCCTTCGTGATGTCGATCCAGGTTTCAGCAGCATTGAGCCAGAAAACACCCACAGTGGAATCCTTTCGCTGAGCTTGCATGAAGGGGATCGCACCGTACAAGGTCATCGGGCTGTCCAAAACATACTCGAAAACATCAGCATTGTATAGTCTGTACGGCTGCTCGTAGTTCCCTTCGCCGCCACGGGTCTCCTTTAGCGACAAGGGACCAGCATGTTCCGGAATTCCATAGACGTGCTCATAGCCCAAGAAGGTGATATCAAGAGCAACACTTTCAGGTCCACGAGGTTTTGTGTCCGTGTTACCACCGAAGGACTCCTCCCACCAAGTGCTTTCGTCTTCGGACGGAGTAACCTCGGGTGCTTCTTCCTTCTTTTCTTCCTGTCCTTCTTCTCCTTCCTTTTTCTCTGCTTCAGGTTTCTCGATCTTTGGCCTCCAATGCTCCATATTTATCAAACCACGATCGTTGAGTCTAATCTGAGCAACACCATCTCGCTTGAATTCGATTGAATACGGTTCGTACTTGATGTCGGCTTCGAATGCCAAGTTAGGGCCATATTGAATCTTAATCCCAGTCTTGTCTTCATGAGAGACCTTGGCATTTGTGTCGACTTCTAAGCCGCCAACGATGGTCCACTTTTCGGCTTCGTTGTATCTTTCCTTTCGAGCTCCGCTATTGTGTCTAATTTCAATGTCCTTCTCTTGTCTCTTCTTCTCATCGACGGTAACACGTGCCGTACCAGATTTCAAGAAGGATACAGTGATAGGGAGTTGGACGGTGTTTCCTGCTTCGTCGATAGTCTTCGATATCGGCGCGTGGAATTGACCATCCTTGAACGAGGCCAGCTCGGAAGGAATCTTGTATGGTGCTTGCCATTCGGAGCCTAGAGAAACAGCCTGGTCGGCATAGGCTCTGTTTCTTTTGCAGAAGCCCGATTGGCTGCATTTTTTGAAATCATTTTCCTTGACCGCAACTACGTCTTATTAGCAGCTATTATTCAGGGTTTGTTTCCGCTCCTTTTCTTTCCAGGCTGATTCTCAAACATACCACCTGTCGTAAAAAGAGAACATAGAATCGTAAAAAGGCATAAGAAGATTGTCCATCTCGGGGACAGCTGGCTCATACCAGCACCGGCCATATTTGTCCCCTTTGGCACGGTGTCCCTTGATAGAGTGATTGGTGTCAACAATGGGAGAGGGAAATTTGAAATAGAGATGGAATTAAATCATTGACATTCGTGAACGTGAAATCATGAGGGGATTCGCACAATTGCGTCGCAGGATCGCAAGTAATTAATTTAGTACCTGAGGATGTAATTTATTAATAAGGGAAGAACGAATCTTGATGCGAGCTGTCCATTCTGAAAATGATTAGGTACGAGCTACCGAAGCTGCCAAGCTCAATGCATGTACCTAAGTACCTACAAGCTCTCCGATTTAGCCTATCAGCCACAACGAGTCTTTCAAGGTTCTCCACTGTAAACACGGGGCCCTTTAACAATTCGTTACTAGCCACACTACGATACCTATGTACATAGATCTATCATTGCTGAAAATTGCAGGTGTCAATGATTTCTGAGCAGTGAGCACTGACATGGAACCTCATCACGCTCATCATCCTGTCGTAGCTCGTTGAGAAAGACATCGTGCATGGCGGCAACATAGGTAGCAATCACTTATGGCTCTTTCTATTTGTGAATAAATCTCCTTCATGCTTCTCGTTTTGATCAATCACAATCCTTAATAATCACCGGCCACAACAACAACAATAATTTTCTTTTTCTTTTGTACATCTCACCCACGTTGATGTCCTAGGACTTTGACAAAAGTTAATCAATAGGTAGTTCCCAAAGTAATCATCTATCCATCTTATTCACTCTTGCCAGAGTTCTAAAATATCATTCTACGAATCTACCTACATACATAGGTAGTACACTCAGATATTAAGAAATTCATCCATCCCTTAACGAATACCCTGATGTCCGAGATGTACAAGCCACAGAACGTCCCAAAGCAATTCGGAAGTGGTGGTAGGCGCCACAATTCGGAAAGCCACGTCAAACCCAATCGGCGGCAGGGCAATTTTGGACCCCGCCATGCCACCAATCACCCCGCCTTGAGATTTCTTTTCTTCAGCTTATCAAGTTTGTGCCTGACTTTTTTTCTATTCTTCCTTTTTCCCTGGCAGAGACTACCAGATCGTCAAGGTTGGACATTCAGTCAAAGCGTCAAGCACGATATAAATAATTACAAGGGAGCTTTCGGTAATCTGTTTATCTCTCCTTCAACTCTTACAATCACCACAACTGTTACCCAACCTCACATCGATCCTACCCCGCTACAAACCGAAGAAGCGATCCCAACCCAAGAAGTCAAAATGTCGACTACTGAACAAACGTGAGCACTCAATTATATTTCTTAACTTGGTGGTTACGTTTATCTAGCGAGAGCTAACATGTCTTCTTAGCTTCATTGCCATCAAGCCTGATGGCGTCCAGGTACTTGATCTCGTCATTGTGCAAAGCTCTCCCAAACATAGACCTAACCCTTGATTCTAGCGTGGCCTAGTTGGTGCCATCCTCTCCCGCTTCGAGAGCCGTGGGTGAGTAAAACCAACAATCTACCAGTTGATACTACGATCTAATCCCTTAAAATAGCTTCAAGCTCGTTGCCATTAAGCTTGTTACCCCCGGCAAGGCTCACCTTGAGAAGCACTGTAAGCCATTGCCATTCCTACTAAACCCTAACAACTCGACAAGCTAACATAATGTCAACAGATGCTGACCTCAAGGACAAGGCCTTCTTCCCTGGTCTGATTGAGTGTATGTCATACTGATGACGATTACAATGTTTGGCATAGCTAATCCCAGTTTAGACATGAACAGCGGCCCGATCTGCGCCATGATCTGGGAAGGCCTTGACGCCGTCAAGACTGGCCGAAGTAGGTTGAAATTGCCATAATATCACCATCATGAGACTAACTATTTCCTCACAGCTCTCCTCGGTGCCACCAACCCTCTTGCCTCCGCTCCCGGTACTATCCGTGTAAGTGAACATCCCAAAACATGCATATTTCGACCGCTCCTAATGATGTATGAATAGGGTGACTTCGCCCTTCAAACCGGCCGCAACGTCTGCCACGGTTCCGACAGCGTCGAGAACGCCCAGAAGGAGATCGCTCTGTGGTTCCAGCCGGGCGACATCGTCAGCTGGGAGACCGCTCAGGCCAAGTGGATCTACGAGTAAAAATATCGTTACGGTGCTCCACATGACGCAATACTAGCTTGGAAAATGACCGAGATCAGATAGCCAGGTTAAGCAAAAAATGAGCATACTGTGATGAATCAAGAAAAACCATAAGACAGATAAAAATATGCTGTTTATTTCGTGAATATGCTGGGAGTATGAGTGATTTTCATCAACCGCGTTTCTTCCATATCGAGCGCCGAGCCACTACAAACACCCTAGCTAGCCAAGGTGTCGCCCATAGACTCAGAGCTATCCTAGGTATAAGTAGCACTTTTGTAATCGCGTAGGCGGCTGCGATCTGGACGCCGATCTTATATCCCTTCTCCGTGTTATCAACGGTAACAGCCTTCTTGACCTTCCTCCAAGCCGTCGCAGTCTTACTTCCCTTAGCATCAGCTCCAGCTTCTTGTTCTTCAATCCCAGGGGTGTCATCACCAGCACCATCATCCCTCCATTTCCAAACCGCCCACCAGTTCCTACCCTTCGCGTCCTCCTTCTCCCTCTCAACCTCCTCCTTCAACCGCTCCTCCAGCCTCTCCTCGCCCTCTCTCCCGCCGTCCTCCTCCTCGCTCAGCCCAAACCACCCCTTCTTCCGGAACCAGCGCATGTACCGCGCCAGCCCCTCCTCCGCCCACACCGCCCAGGGCCCGAACACCCACGCCGTGGGCACCCAGTCCATGCTGTGGAACAGGTACGCCAGCCCGAAGAGCGGCAGCACGGCCGTCGCCTCGTGCAGCACGAGGAAGGCGGCGACGTGGGAGAGGGGCGCGGAGCGCAGGCGCTGGAGGTAGGGATGCAGGCGCTCGGGCACGAAGCGGGCGGTGCGCGCGAGGATCGCGTCGAGGCGGCGGCGGGTCTGCCGCGCGGAGGGGGGCGGTCTGGTGGATCGGAAGCGCGGGCGCAGCGAGGTGCGGGTCGGGAGTGTGGTTGGACGCGGGCGCGTCGCAAGCCCTGTGAGCAACCGGGCTTGTTGCCGCCAGATGGTGCGGCCGGTAGAAGACATTCTGGATTGCTCTCCCCCCCCCGCTCCCAGCCGCAGAGCTTCAAGTGCGAAGGCTACGTACACTCAAAGGGCAGGATTAAGCGGTGGCGCTGTGGTGGAAGAGATATCACCTTTTTGCGAGGGTTTAAAAGTTGTTGTTAGGATTTGAGCTTGCTTTTGCGGCCTAGAATTTACAAGGTGGAGAGAGCTCAGCTGTTGTGGGGCCGAGAGGGAAAAAAATGACGACTTCGATTTCCGTGTCACAATGGGAAGTGGCTTTCGTGGGGTATGACGAAATAGGGGAAAGATAAACACGGGAAGGATTGCGACTCAAATCTAGCACTTTTTTTTTTTTTTTTTTTTTTTTTTTTGAGACATCGAGATATTTATATCCCGGTACGACGCTATACGCTATTCAACCTTCACTCCGGAAATTGCGCACCGAGACCCTTGACCAGCATGGTCTCAGGCTGCAGACCCTTACCTTCCGTCAAGACTCCCGCCTTACGCAGGATGTCAACGCAGCTCTGGATGACTTTCAAATCCACACCCTCGGTCTTCCTGGCGAACCGGACCGTGCTTAACCACTCCTTCGCATCGGCCTCCGAGTAGTCCAGTGCAGTGCTGATATATTTAACCGCCTCATCCTGATGCTCCGCGAAATACTTAATCCCCTCATCAAGCTTGGTGAACAGATCCAACACCCGGGCATCCGGCTTGCCCCCCGGGAGCAAGCGCTCCGTCGAGGCGACGATCTTCCAGCTGCTCCAGGGGGTGTAGATCTCGCCGATGCGTCTGATCTCGCCGCTGTCGTAGTACCGCTTCGACGTGAAGTGCTCCCACATGAAGAAGTCGGCGGCGCCGCCGTTGACCGCGTCCCGCAGGTTCGCGAAGTTCTGCAGGATCACGAAGTCCGCGTACGGTGGCGCGCCGCCGGGGGTCAGCCACCCCTGCTGGTCCGCCAGCACGTACCCCATCACCTGGCTCCCGGAGCCCAGGCGCGAGATCCCGATCTTGGACCCCTTGAGCGAGGACACGGACGCGATCTCCGGGCGCTTGGCGCCGGTTGAGATGGCCCAGCCTATGTTAGTTGTAAGTATGTATGTCTCATGTGTTGCGCGTAGCTGCAGGTGGGGATGGTGATGTACAGAGAGGCGTCTCGACGTAAGTCCCCACGATGCGGTACCCGCCGTCGCCGGGGGTGTCCTCCTTGCCCAGGCCGGCCACCCACGCTTCCGTGAGGCCGATGCCGATGTCGATCTCGCCGGAGCGGATGGCCGTGATCATATGCCCCGTGCCGGAAGGGAAGGGAATCAGTGTAGCCGAGAGTCCGAAGTACTTCTGCGCGAAGTAGAGTGGAGTGGAGAAGTGCTCCGGCACGAAGCCAATGCGGAGGGGTTGAGAGGAATCCGCCATTTTGATGTCCGATAAAGCACTCTGTCACAACTTCCTTGCTTGAAATCACAAATAAATCAGAATGATAGAGTATGTTGATTAGCTAAACAATGACAAAATGACTCGCAGCCATTTAAGATCGGAGAGAAGTAGCAAATAACGTTTGTGTTGCTTTAACCCCATCAAAAATTCAAAATCGGCAGTTGCTTGCATCGGCTATGAGCGGGACTTCCTATTGTGGGGCAATATAGACTAAACTTCCAAAGATGAGGAAAGTTCTTTCTAGGCAACTCCAATCCATACCTATTCCAGAGTTCTCTTGGCTTGCAGTTTATTTTTCTTTATTTATTAGATAAAGTCAACATGTGATTAGCCGTTACTCGAATATATACCGGTACTCCGATATGTGAATAAATCGCTGATAAGAATTGCTGAAGCTCTTATTCGAAGCCGATGATCTAAGACCGTCAGGGGCTCTATCTAAACCCTAGATAGTATACGTATAAACCATACCATCCAATCATCAACCAAACTTACACCACGATTGTTTAGTTGAGAAGCAAATTTCGTCGATCAAAGTCATATATGGTTTCATTTTTAAATAAAAAAATTTATTTGTCAGAAAAGCTGGAAACGTGAAGGCAATTTCAAGGTCCTATGTTCAAGTACCCAGGTAAATCGCAGGCGGACAGCGCATCATCGTGCTTACCATGGCGATATTAACGCCACTGCATCTCGCGCTGACTAGGGTCTTCAGGGGCGATACGGAAAAAAATCTTTTCCTATCAACTACTAAGTCGGTGACAGGAAACTGATTGCTCGGGGCTCCCATCGTAACTCATCAGTACCTGGGGTGATCTATCAGCTTGCCTTAATTCCGACAATTTCGATCTCGTTAGAACACGATATTCGAAGTCCTACTTATTATTATTCGTTATAAGTATCACATTTAAGTCAGTCGCCTTGTGTTAAATGCCTCATATCAACACAAGTTTAACTATGAGTAAGTCATTGACGGCTCAGGGTTTATGGGTGTATCTCGCCAAATACTAACAGCCTCCGTAACCTGGGGAAGCTTTAGGATCACCAATGACCGAATCATATACCCAGCTTAGACGAATCTAGCCTGTTACCATCAGCGTCCCGGCGTTCGATATGATAATTCCCATAGTCACACCGAACTGGAATTGTTAGAATCGAGCAGGTAGATAGATATCCAGGTATGGAATACTGCACGAAGACCTTCTGTCAGCCTCTAGAGTTGTTAACATAGTGTTTTGCGATGAAATATACCGATATTATCAGCCGAACCTTACTTCTCTAGGCGTACCTTCGATGTACTTCAACTTCGACCGCGATATACCACACAGACACAATGTTGAAATGCATATATCTTGACAAACAAGGCCTCGCCAGACTGAAGTTGTTGGCGATGCCAGGTTAGGTTCCAATCACAACTCTGTGTCGCCCACAAGCCTCGAGCACCTCTAGTAATTTAGGGAACCAAACAGGTCGGTGGATTTAGATGAATTTCAGTCGTGTAACCCTGACTTACCGGAACCCGAGCCTTCTGGGATATTTGAATACCTCACTGCAATGGCCTTTTGGCAAAAACGAACGGAACCATCAGATCATTTCTTGATATCATTGCATGGGTTTCGTGTAGTCTAGGCTCGAGGCAAGGTGGGGAGAGGTTGCAGTGCTTGTATTAACCAGTCACTACCTTATTTCCAGAAACAGCATTCGAAGAAACTCGTATATAAACACGAAGTATCATTCATCATCAGTCAATGACGAGTTAGAATAATACCATCCACTTTAGCAACCATGCAGACTAGTGAAGGAAGCTTTTTGCGATATTGTTAATATCAGTCTTACCGATAACGAGAGTAGCAACAGCCTCAAAGAGCCGCATCTCCGGGGATTTTTCTAACCCCTACCCAGCTAGCCAAGCCTTTTGGGGTAACGAATATAGATGTAGCCTCCCACAGCCTGGTTATGAAGCCTTACCAATTAATTAGCATTTTCTAGCATGTTTCATTATTTCTAAAGGTCCAAAATAATAGATGCTGCGGACGATAGACATAAGAAGAGGCGGGTCGTCTAATTTCGAGGCGATGAAGGACATATACTGTATGATATTCATCTCGCGGAGTAAGTACCAAGTTAGGTATGAGTCAACGACGTACGTCTATCAGGATTCAGATATCAAGTAATCGTTGTCGGTAGCTTAGCGGCTCAACTGTGAGCAATGTTCAATGTTCATAGCTGTGAGAGCAATATGACTTGATTTGACACATGATTAAATGAATCAAGACCAAAAGTTCTCTGCTATCGCCGCAATACAACGCAAGGGACGCCACAGGAGGAGAAGATAGCCAGTAGGGCACCGGGACTCCCCCGACGTAAAAGGACACCACTTCGTACTCGCATGGAGATGGTGTGTGCACATATGTATGGGTAGGAAGGACCGAGCAGACGGTCGGTGTCCGCGGCCGTGAAATTATATCCAAAATCCGGCCGCCCTTTACGACCAGTCTAATGGAACCTCTCCGCTTTGGCATGACATGATATCAGCATGACATAGTAATGCAAGGTACTTCCGCGACTTAATAAGCTTGTTGTCTACCCATTGCACGTGCTATCCCATTCTCCGCCTGGTTCGCTATTCGCACGCAGGGCGATTTTCGCGCGCATGCCCCTTATGTCGGTCTGGTGTTTCTACTAAAACGATGGGATGGGGCGGGCATGTAACGTGACTCCTGTAGCCACCTTCGCTATCTACTTACACATTTAGTACAACACCTGATATCGATAAAATCTATACCCTCGCTTAGCTATCTGCTTAAAAGATAAAATCGATCCAATGTTGACATGACATGTTTGCATACCTTAAAAGCACGTGCTGATTGTTTGGACTTTTGTATTAATCGGAAATAGTGTGATGTTGCTATGTAGAATATTATGCGTTATGATCTACATAACAGTCATCTTACCGAGGATCAAGGTATATCGTATATCTGACGTTGATGGTTTGTCTTTACGACGCGGGGGACATTCACCCAGGTACCGGATCCTCGGGAACAATCCACCGGAGCCAAGAGTGCATCGTTGCTTTCGAGAAAGATACCTATGATAGGGCAACAAAACGACTTTGTTAAAAGGACCGTACCTAGATCGCTAATTTTCTTAAGGGCCTTTAAATAGGAGGTTTTAAAAAAAAGATCTCAGGCCGGAGACCGAAGACCGACTAAAGGTTAGCTTGAAGGGCCGGGATATGATTGTGGATAGCCCATTTTTTTAACTTTGCTAGGTGGTAGGCTGGTAAAGTAGGTTAGAAAATTAAAAACGTTCTTCAGCAGTAGAGCGAACTGTCCAGTCAAATGCGATGTTCCCTTCCAAAAGGGGTAATAAGGGGGGGTCTAGTTTGACAATTTGACAACTAGGGCCCGGTCGCTTGCATGGAACCTCCCTCTATCTGTCGGCGGGGATGCATTGTCCTTTTGTCCAGCCGCATAGGAAAACAGCCTAGGCAATAGCAGAGAGAGGAGTATGTACTATTACGAACATAGGAGAGAGAGAGGGTTTTATTTTAATTTTTTTCAATCAACCAACAGAAGAAAAACTATTATCTATCTACTAATCACAAAAATTCCTCTTTGTTTTGAAGCATTAGGTAGTTGCAAAAGAACATTACCGAGATGTATTCGAAGGAAGGATTTATACAAATGGCTGCATTGCACTTTTCTTTTCATCATTATTCTCACCGAGCATGGCCAAGTGAATGAACGAATCAATCAGTCAATCAATCAATGAATCAAAATAAACATATCGAAAATTAAGCTGGACCTGCATCAACGATTCCGAATGTTATTAATTAATTATTTAAGAAGAAGAAACATGTCTTCGAAAGGCATGATCCTCATCACCGGCTTTAATGGCTACCTCGGCGGACGAGTTGCAGAAGCCGCGTTGAAGGCCGGATACAGTGTCCGTGGTACCGTCCGCAATCTAGCCGCCGGCGCCGAAGTCCAGAAAACATTACTGGACCTTGGCTATGGGAGCGGGGCCGAAGTCGTACAGGTTTCCGATATGACCAAACCCGGTGCCTATGACGAAGCCGCATTTGGTACGGATCCTACTGTCAAATTCCAATGACATTACAAAACTACGGAATACGAATTATGAATTAGACGAGGCTAATCAATACCATTTCAATGTAGGATGCTGCGCGATTATCCATCTCGCATCCCCGGTCAACGACACCTTCACTCTACCACCGCCTGAAGTGATCCGGTTGAATGTGAGCGGCACGATGGGGATCTTGGAATCAGCAATGAAGGCCGGCCCGCAGATGCAGGCTGTGATACTCATGTCTTCAGTTGCGGCCGTCTTCGACGTACCGGCCGCACCCGGCGTCTACTCGGAGAAGGACTGGAACACGACCTCCGAGCCGGCCGTCGAGAAACTGGGTCCTAATGCAGGTGGCCTGCACGCCTACTGCGCAAGCAAAACAGCAGGGGAGAGGGCATTCTGGCGATTTCGGGACGAGCGGAAACCCGCTTTCAGCATGACTACCCTTCAGGCTACGTGAGTTCCACCAATTTATTCACAGCGGACCATTTTCACCCCCCCCCCCCCCCCCTACAAGATGCATAGCGAAAGAGTAATACTCAGTCTAGCTGACACGGTCTATCACCACAGATATTTCATCGGTCCACCCCTCGTGCCCTGGAAAACCAAAGAGCAGATCCCATTCTCGCTCGGCGGTTTCCTGAAGCTGCTGCAAGAAAAGGAGATCCAGGGACCGATGATGATGTACGAAGGGACCATCGACATCCGGGACGTGGCGCGCGTGATCCTGTGGTCCGTCATGAACCCCAAGGCGGCCGACGGGGAGCGGTTCCAGTGCGCGTCGGCGACAGGAGGGCCCCAGGCTATGGCTGATATCATAAATAAGAACATGCCGTCGCTGGGCTTGGCCAAGGGGAACCCGGGGGAAGGGTACAACCCGGGATACCCGTCTACGAGTGGGACAATCTCGTTCGACGGGAGCAAGGCTGTGAAGGCCACTGGGCAGGACTGGATTCCGTATGAGATGAGCATCGTTGATACCGCGAAGGTCCTGCTGCGATTAATCGAGTAATAGGGTTAAGGTTAAATGTGGCTGGCCTGGATGGGGGGAACTTTAAGGGACATAATGTTTGGCTGCGGTGTTCATATCATCCAAGATGTGAACTTATGGACTGGGAAAAGGGGGTTACAGGGAGGCTCTCTGATGACTGCGGTATAATTACTGCTTTACTGCATATGATTGATTCATGAGCATTCCATAGGCGTATTCATTAAGCATGGGGACATAAATGAATCATATACATGCCTACCTCCTAGGCATGTACTTCTAACACCAATCTTGAAAAGAGTTCCCTATCCAAATATTTCAATATCACCGGCAACTGCGTAATCCCGAGCAATTAGTTGGCTTCCATTGGTTTGAATCCTATTAGAAGGGCACCATCTTTCAATGAGACGGTCCTATCGACGAATTGAAGAGTACAGTCATAGGCTCGCTAGGAATTATGGAACTTACATCTTAGAAGCGAGTTTCGGCTAGATGGCGGTCTCCTACGAAATAAAATAGCTAAAACCAACGGAAATTATGGAGGATAGTAGGTACTAATAAACCTACCGGAAGAGCTGTGGTATATTTAGCTTCCGCTCATTCTTCTCTAAGTCTCGATTTATGACGGTAGGCACGCAAAATAACAGCGATGTAAGAGATCATGCCATAAAAGAAAAAGAGGTAAGCAGGTATACCTACTATGTTCTTAGGTATATAGTAGTTTTCTCGGAACTTTCTCGATGCAAGCACACCAATATTCCCCAGGCATAGAGTACGTAGTGCAAACCTTCCGAGTTGTTTATGGCTAATACGTCTACACTAATCCGCATACACAACCACCCTAGGAAGTACGTAAAGAAAATCAACATAGCGTGTATCTGGAAGCAGAAACTTCATCCGCCAACAAATTATATCCTCCCTCTAAACCAAATGGGTTCCCCACGGATCTTCTTACGCTAGGAAACCAAGAAGGAAATAGAAATGAGAAAAAATCTTCAAAAAAAACCCCCCTTTCACGCTACGACTAGAGTCATCTGAAGCAAGAACACCAAGGTCAACCGCAGGTCAACTTTACCCCTATCCCTCAAGCGTAAGCATAATTCCACTTACTGCGGCCAGTTGCAAAATCAAGTCCCTGCACGCGCCGTGTCCTTCCTCCTTGGCGAGTTGTACCGCCTTCCGACATTGCTCGACCGGAAAGCCGCCAAGGCTCACATTCCAGAGAAACTGGACCATGTCTAGCCGGCCACGCATAGCGGCACCCTCGAGGGGCCAAACTCCGTTGAAGATAGATGGTGGTGCATATAGGTTAGCTCCGTGATCTAATAAGATCGCAGCAATGTTGCAATTCCCGCTCATAGCTGCGCATTGAAGAGCTGTGCCGCCGCTTAGCGATGCTGCTTTGGCATTGACGTCCGCGCCGTGTTGAAGTAGCAATTCGACAATGTCAAGACTGCCATTTCGAGCAGCGAGCTGTAGGGGTGTATGTTTTATCCCGTGCGTAGGCTCTCTGTTGACATTTGCACCACGATCTATAAGGGACTGTACAATGTGCCTATTTCTTGTGTTGATTGCCACCAAAAGTGGTGTCAAATTAGAGCATGGCTGACTGGAATGTTGATGGTGTACAATTCCGTTAATATTGCATCCCGCACTGAGGAGCCTTGGGGTCAGCAGGAACTTAGTACCACAGGCCGCATCCCTTTCAATTAATAACGCAAGAGGGGCCACCTGGGAGTGTTCTGCTGTGTCCGAAAATCTACCACTTGCTGGTGTTTCTAAGTCGACTGCTGCAGAATTGAGGAGCATCTCTAGAGCTTCTATGTTATGTTGTTGAATTGCTTGGTTAACAACCAATGTACCCAAGCCGGAGATTGGATTCTTTCTCTTTGGGAAGTCTGATAAGAGCGTACGTAGCATGTCGGGATGCCTACGGACAGCGGTTGCCAACAACTCTTCGTTCGTTGCGCCTGGTTCTAATTCAAGGAGCTGATGAACAAATGCAAGGTCGCCGTGTTCGACCGCAATCGACAAACACTGGTATAGTAAAGCTCTTGATGCTCTGCCAGACTTGCATATGACGCTAAGCATGCCCATATCTCCTGGCTTTATGTTTTTGGTAATATTGTATGGCATATGACTGATCGCGCCCGGAATTTTTGACATTGAGTCAAGAACTGACTTATTTGCCCATCTGTACGCTCCGATCATAGTATCTATTGATACGTCCGACATGTGACTTACTCCTACATCAAGTAAAAGTAGGGAAATATCTTCTTGTTTGTATGCAATCGCATCACGAACTGCCTCGTATGTTTCGAAAGTCAAATCATGAGGATAGACAGAGATCACCCTCTTCAGGTAATTAATATCTCCCACCCTCGATGCGGCAGATATTGCGGCGCTGAACTGAACCCCGCCATCATCTTTATTACCAAGAAACTCAAGTGCACCTTTATTCTCAAGTATCCTGATAAGCACGTCATCTTTTTTTTCAATTGCATCGGCCAGCGGTGTCGTATATGAAGCATCACCCTCACCGAGCTCTTCAGCAGGCGCTCCGCGGATATCAGGGTTTTGATCAAGTACAAAATCAACAAGTTCTTGACTACCACTTCTAATGGCCGCGCTAAGGACTGCAGTTCCAGATTTCGCATGTTGAAAAAGGGACCGAATAAGTTGGACATGGCCTCGCTTGGCGCCAGACATAATTGCCCAATGCACCTTATCTGAGAAGCGGTTTAGGCATTTCTGACAGCTGGTCTGCTCACAGTCTGATAAGATCTTAGTGATGGCTTTTTTGGCATCCACGTCGGTAAATTCTTCTGCGATATATTTTAGAATACCCGTGGATATAGCCTCAGAGTGGCGAGATGGTGCAAATTTGAGTAGAAGTTTATGGGCGAGTTCCATTCTAACATATCCTTTTAAGGCCATATAAATGGATGAAACGTTTATGTCTGCCCCTGCTTCGACTAGAGCATCTACAGTCTCGACATACCTCGAAGTAAATGGACTGTGACTACGTTCTTTCCAAATCCGAGGGCAGTTCCCCTTTATTAGAAATCTAAGAGCCCTTCGAAGGTCATTTGGTGACAAAAGTTCCTGTGGGAGAACTGTGCCGTTGACATCAGGTTTGTATCGAAGTAACTGGTGTATGATTTCCAGACCCTGGAGCTCAGCAGCTCGCTCTAGAGGAGTGTATTTTTTGCCGTCCACGAAGCAGAATATATTGTTGACGTCTATTAGGCCCGTTTCGAGAAAGAATCTGGTTTTCTGGTGATCGCATGCTTCTATCGCCGCTCGAAACAGATTTTCCGCGAGGCTCTTGGCAAAGGGGGTCGTATTTCCTTGAAAAAACCGGGACAATATAGAAGTGACGTTGCTATTGTGATCAAGAAACCGGAACACGGTTTCAATGGGTATGTTGCCCATCCCAACGAACCCGTTTGCGGCCGATAATATAAGAAGCCGGTGGAGATCAACATCAGACTGTCCCTGGGGGAATCGTACCATCCTGTTCTCGAAGCCTTGATAAGCCCTTGGGATAATCGTTTCTAATGTTTGCAACGTAAGCCCGGCGCGGTGGAAATTGTCTTGCAAAGACTTTTCATTTTTAGATGTCATAGCAGCGGCGGCCTCGTGAAGAAATATCGAGGCAAGCTTTTGAGCTCCAAACAGCAAGCGTGAATCCTGTATCGGGGATGGGCGAGGAGTTAACCTGAGGCCTTGTGATATCAACTTGCGTTCGAATTGTTCAGACGGGAGATCATCCAAGAACAATGTTCCAAATGGAAACTGGACAAAATCGGCTGGTGGCAGCGGGGAAGCTACTACTTCCTCGGGCGGAAATGCAATGACAACGTCAGATCTATGTTGTAGTGGTGACAGTGAAATTGGGGGTATAGGGCTGATAAATGACAGATCCGTAGACGGAGAGAAATGCCGATCACCGCCAGCTGCAAGCCAGTCGTTGAATATGGTCTCAGAAACATCAAATGAGGGGAATTGAGGGGAGATGACACCAGTTCTTGAGGGGTTAAGATTTCCAGCTTGTTCGTCGTCATCGGCTGGCTGTTCTTGCATGTCTATATCAGATGCTTGTGCGGAATTTCTCTGAGTTCGATGAAAGGTAGCCCTTCCATCGACTGGAGTATATTGAGACCATTCGCCGGTTTGATCTTGAGTCTCGATCAAAATATCGCTATCAGCGCAATCATCCGTTGCATCAGGTACATAGGTCTCATTTCGACGGCGTTTACCATGCTGTTCACTCTTAAGGTATCGTCTTGCTCGGTCGATTCTATTCATTGGTAGGGGGTGACCTGAAACCAACACTCTAAATTGGATATCTTGGGAGGCCAAGTGGTCAATATCCTTGAGAATTCTTTCCCAGTCGTGTCTTTTGAGGTTCTTGCGAGCTTTCCAGACTCTGAGCTGAGCTTCGAATTGGGAAATACTATATTAAAATGGTTAATTCATCTGATGTAGTAGTCGAAAAGCTAATCTTACGTGGCAGAGAACCCGTGATCTTCATTCATGACCCGAACCAATTTCCCCAGAGAGAAATCAGATGTAAGGTAAAGGTTTAGGATGACTTCCTTGTGGTTATCCCAACTGACATCGGGAATCTTGCGTTTTTTGGTAGCCATTTTTGGCGATAAGCAAAGGCTTGAAGACTGCAGGAATGAAGAGATATCCGAGTCCAGAGAAATAGGTTAATAAGTATTCACTTCATATACTAATTCGCCACGTACCAATCCAGCTCTGCCAGAACCAGCCAGGGCCTTTTCAAAGCTTCAACGGCCCAGTCCGATCCGGTTTTGTCTGGCTGATTGATGTAGATAACATGCTGGGTCATTTTCCTCAGGGTTTGTCACTCAGTTTTGGTGTCCAGGTTTTGTCACCGAAAACCCCAAGACTCCGTGACAATGGCGCTCCAAATAGCACGCATGCAAATAATCACCCAACCATGAAATTAATATGCCGCACGTCAGCAGCAGGCTCTGGGGAAATGCTCAGCTGACCCTTATCTAAACGATGCGCAGCTCCCAGGAAATACCGGTGAAGGAGATTGCAAGGCTGTGCTCTAGATCGAAGATTGCTAGCTAGACATACTGATATGTCTTGGGTCAAATTTCAAAAAAAAAAAAAAGAAAAAAAAAGGATTCCACATCGTATATGTGAAAAGTATATTGCTAGAACGCTTTCCTACGTAATCGTTCATAAATCAAAAGGGTATCTTTTCGTAAGCAAAACTTCAATGTGGGAGCAGCTCCTGTCACTTCAGTGCCTAATCATGTGGGTTGATCGCAACGCCACCATCCCGCTCGCCCTTCCGCGAGCCTAACCTGGACGACAGTTCACATTCCTACCCAGGCACTGCTACGTAGGCTACGCCAGGTCACGTATTCCAATCCAATGTAACCAACCAGTACGAAATCGCTGCCACCAAAACTACCCCAAACAAGTCGGGCGACTTTCCAAGCCACCCAGCGTTCTCATTTTGAGCACCGACGACTTCTCCCGAGGACGCTACAACAGTCTGGCCGGAGGGGTACCTGATGTTGTACACGGGTGCAGAGGTCAAGTTAGCGGGATCCCCAAGCTGGCTGGGACAAGTAGCCTGATTGGCGGCGGGCCAATCCAGGGTACAGATCTCGTCATGGCCCCAGGCACAAGTCGAGTCGAGGATGTTATAAAGGACGTAGTTCTTGGCGACCCAGCTGTCGGGCTGGGCGAGGCAGCTGGCGAGGAAGTTCATGCTGTTGGCGGCGCTCAGGGGGAGCCTGCCGCCGTCAGTGTGGATGAGGTCCGCGCAGGCGGAGGCGTCCGCGTCGGCGAAGCTCATGGCTACGGCGCCGCCGGCCGTCGGCTTCTCGGTGGCCGGGTAGCCCGTGTACAGGTAGTTCCAGGCGTCGTAGCTGACGTCGTGGGCGCCCTGGGACTGGTCGACGCGCAGCAGGTGCACGGAGCGCCCGCCGTAGCTCAGCTCCACGCAGACGTTGGTGCAGTCGACGGCGCTGGGCCAGTACGCGATGCGGTTCGTATCCACCTTACACCCGAGCACTCCGACCGAGGAGGAGTAGCTGTCGTGTGGCGTCGCCCACACGGCGCCACTGGAGTCATCAGCTGCGACACGCGACACCGCCGATCCGAGCGACAGTATTAGAAGTGCGGAAATGCGCCGCATAGTTTATTTTTTTTTTTTTCATGTAAGGACCGGTTTTATATTATTTATTAATTTTTAAAGAGAGTGGTAAAAATGTATAAAATGAGCGGCTGCACGCCTCTGCGGCGGCGGTGGTAAAACTAGCTGTGTTGAGCAGCCGACATCAAACCACCAGCAAGCGATTGAGCGATTATGTAGGTAGTAAAAGAACGTTGCGACCGAAGAAAACGAAAATAAAAATCGCCAACACGCGATGCGCTCGTAAGATTTTTAATTAAATTAACCGCATTCCATATCCGGTTTAGTGTTCTTGGTGTCGCAATTTGAGCCTATTTTGTGGGACTCAACCCCCCTTTTCCTTAGTTAAAGATCATTGGTCGAGAACTCAACTTCTTATCTCTGTCATATTATAACATATTCGGACTCAGGACATCATCAGTAAGTATTTGCAAGCATTCTTCTATTATGTACTGTATAGGATGTAGTTCTACCTATTTTTTCGTTCACACATAATCCATGAGCACTGTGCAGGTGAGAAGTCATCCCTCTTACATAACTATAAAGTGGCATCGAGAAAAGTGCAAGGGTTATTATCATTTTATTGGTTACATACTGCAACGGGATTTACTATCATGGTAAGTATCTGCGGCCTCTGCATATAGCACAATACTCAACAACAGCCCTTCGTGGAACTTCATCGAAACTACGAGAAAACACTACTTCCGAAACAAAGTAAGACGTCATAGTACTCCGGGATGAATGCCGTCCGATCTATCAAGTCAGTTGAAAATAATACAAGTCATACAAAGCACCAAATTGGTCGATCTTTTCCGAAGGCATTGCATAGCGAAGGTTATGTGTGGCGACGATGGCATTTTGTGTGTGGCTGCAAAGATGATTTCGTTCTGGCGGAAGTTTGAACATGCCGTGAATTGGCGTAGGCCCGGAGGTATAGGCGACATGAAGGCACAAGAAACAAGCACCAATTGCCTGTCACACGAGCCGTATGAAGGTGGTTCAGTTAATTTGCCAAAAAAAAACAAGATGTCTAAATCTCTCTCCAGGAGTTTGTCAGTCTTCCAATCTCTCTAAGTTTGTCATGCTTGTTAGTCAATGCCGATGATATGATGTCGTAAAAGTCCTTAAGTAGCCCAAAAGTTCGTCAAAGATATCCTCCATAAAACGCCCTTCCAAATAAAATGATAAGAAAAGGAAAACATTCATCATAGTTCCGTCATCATATGATTGCGGCGGCATCCGCCTTGTCGCCGTGTAGAACAGGGTTGATCCGCTCGTCGAAGTGCATCTTAAAGTCGTCGCCTAGCTGCTTCCGTAGGGCAGTCTGGACTGCCTCGAGAACGTTGGGGAATACGCCAAAGTTGGCCGGGTTGTTCTCGTCGTTCTCGCCGCCCTGGAAGACACCAGTGCGGACAAGGCAGGTGTTCCAGCCGTACATGTTGCCACCGATGATGTCGGAAGCCGGGTTGTCACCGACCATGTAGATGTTCTCAGGTAGCTTCTCCTCGCCGTGAAGTTGTTCCATCCACGATGTAAGGACCTCATCGGCGTATTTGTAGGTAGCTGTCTCGGGCTTGCCGTAGACGACACGCTCGAGGTCAGTCCCCGTTAGGGCTCGGTACATAGCCTCCAAGCCGATACGGAATGCGCCTTGGGACATTCGTGGTGTCCAGTGCTCTGTCGGGCATAGTAGATCACCCTGGGAGAAGTAGATGGGGATCCGTTGAGAGACGGGGTCCTTGGCCATGGTACCGAAGCGGCCATTCTCGGAGCGCAGCAGATCCATGATAATTTGAATGTCTGTAGCGTAGTCTCGAGAGTCGGAGAAGACCAAGATGGCTTCGATGTTGATCTTGCTGAAGTCCCGTGGCCGAGACGAGGCTCGCTCCTCCTCAGTGAACACTCGGTAAGGGGCGATGGAGTTGTCCCACGCAACAATGTCATTTGGTACAACGATATCCTTGAATCCGTACTGCTCGGCGACTTCACGGCACTTGTAGCCCTCGCCGCCAACAACTAAGACAGTCTTGTAGTAATCCGCAAGCGCGCTCATGGGGGTGTGTGATTGGATGAATTGCTCAGTGTGAACAGGGTTTTGTAGGATATTCGCGAGCTGCTCGCATCGAGCCTTCTCCGGCTTGCCGGATCCGTTCGTCAAGAAGATGTGAGGGATCTTGATGCCGAGCTCGTTGTCACCGTTCAGAATCTCAAGAGCGCGGCGGCCTTCGGGGATTAGCCGATCGCCGTGGACGAGAACACCGTCGATGTCGAAAGCGAATGCCATGTTCTTGGCCTTCTTCACCTTCTCAACCTCGATGGTTTGGACTTGCGAAGCCAAGATAGCACGCGAGGCCTGGATGGGCGGCATGCCCGGGCGTGTTGGGCGACCGAGGGACTCATCAGGGTAGTGGACTGATGATAGACGAGATTGTCTCTTGGATCTGGGGATAGGAAGGGAACTACCAAAGGAGTTGCGAGAGCCTCGTCTCTCCTTCATAGATGGGGAGGCGCTCAAGTTGTGCATGTACTTGGCAGCCTCGGAGATGGAGGACCTTGAGGCGGGAACCTCGATCGGTCCATCGCCATCCTCGCCGGGAATTGGTAGGGATAGGGAGTTGTCTGTTCCACTCCCATTGACGTTGTTCATGGAAGCCACCTTCCTCGCCTGCTTCTCTTCCTGCTTCTCCGTGGCCTGGGCAATGTCGTAATCCTCGAACATAGGCATCTTGAATGTAGTTTTAAGATGCTTTAGCTGCTTCAAAAAGGGTTTATAAAAAAGGGTTCAAAATTTGCTTCAGAAAGCTCAAAGACGATAGTCTGATGAAGATGGTTGAAGAGGGAAAGGTTGTTATGTGGAATTGGGAAGAGACTAACTGACAGGTATGACGGGAGGGTCGCGTTATATCTAGTCAACCGGCCTTCTCAAGATGTCTCTCTTGTTCTATCAATTCTATCAACCTACGTCTACCCGTGGATCTAGGTACCGTACGCTACACCGTAGCTCAAACTATGATGACGACGAAAACTAAGACTCTTTGGTTCTTCATGCACGGCTAATGTAACTATGGCCCCTACACTCGGCTGAGCAGTACATAACCGACTCAAAGGGGGACCTGGGGGACCAAAGGAATGAAGTCTCATTATCAGACCATTACACTATCAACCGTAATCTGCCGCCACGATGGGGCCCTGGTTCCGAACGGTCCCTTGCATAATCCGCAGCTCAATAAAACGGTCGAACCAGACTAAATCGTAACGTTTTCAACCTATAGAAGACGGTATCAACTAGTAGCGTTTTAGTTATCGAAGTTCCAAGGTTGATGGATGGTTATCAGCTCCCTCCCCCCCTGCTGCCCCCCCGGGCTTGTTATTAACTGGGCTGACTGGTACCTATGTACCATTACACTAGAAATTGGGGATGACTGCAAGTCCAGCAAACAAGTCCGGTTAAGCGAACCAACAAAAATCCAGTTATACTTTGATTCGATATTCTCAGTCCGAAAAGGAGCCGCAGAAGGTGCCGAACTGGATCCCTAAGGTTCCACCCGGCCCACGTATCCGTACCCGCTTATATACATAGTACCCGCTTCTATGTACCCGCTGTCATGCGTCTGTTGACATCATTCCGGGTCCGCTGCGCTCCGCTTTGGCTCCGCTACAGATCCGCTCCATGACTCGGGAAGTGGAGAAAAGTCAGCTGCAGGGTTTCCCTAGCGTCATCCTTAGTTGTACTAGCGTCAAAACCTGCGTCGCCTCATCTCTTACAATCTCTCCTCATCTCTTGCCACTCATTACCTTTCCTGGTCGTAACTTACAGATCTGTTGCTACTTAAGTACGACCCTCGATATTTGATAGGTAACGCCACAAACGCCAACCTTTGACTAAATTTTTTCAAATGTTCCTCCCACAGCTACAATGTAGTATAGGGCCCAGGACCCTAGCAGCCCTAGTGTCACCTAACTGCTACATAGTGTAGGACCCCTAGGACCCTAGCTGTCTAGCTGCCTGCCAGCCTACCTCCTACTGCTCTTAGTAGCCTACATCCATACTTAGGGCACTTAGTATACTTAGTGTAGGACCCTGACCGCTCTCACGCAACGTTCACGCCGATTTCAGTCAACCAAGGTCGGGATCATCCTTCTATCGAATCACCGATAACAAAACTTTTGACCCGTAATAAAAAAAACTAAAAATTTATGTTGGAATAGGTAAGAGCAACACGGGAAGAGACCTTGCATTGCATATAAACTATGTACTATGTGTACACTACCAATGTATGTATACTTTTCAGTTCCGAATCTTTTTCTCGGTTCCCAGTCTTTTTTTCCTCTCTTTGATCTTTTACCACTCAACCGTATCCACTTCACATGTCATGATGGATACGAATGTGGGATACCTACGTATGTATCAACACCAAAGTAAGGAGGGGGGTAAGTTTGGTAAGTTTGGTAAGTTGGTAACAAGCTGACAAGTCTGAAAGTTGCCAACTGTCGCTGCAAACAACTGGAGCCCTCGATAGCTGATCAGCCTGGAAATGTGAAACCGACGGCGTTCGTTCAGTTCAACTTAGCAGCCCTAGTCAAAACGGAAAAGTTTTCCCGGCTCTCTGCTGACTCAGTAGGGACATTCTTGTTGAGGATGATGCAATGATGCAGCAGAGTGTTTCTATCTTAAAGGGGGACCCAGTCACTTACTAAGTCTAAACTTTCTAGCCGGGCGTTTGCGGGCATTATCACATCCACTCCTCGTGAGACTTTCATCAGACAATCAATATCATACCAAATTCCACCTGGGCAGTTCCATACTACCATACTACCAGCCTTCTCTTATCTCTATTCCTGACGCAATAAACGTCAGATACACACAGTCCATCACATTCCCCAAACTTCCTTATCAATATGACCACTCCGACGAACAAGAAGACCTTCACCCTGAACAACGGGGTCAAGATCCCGGCCCTGGGATTCGGCACCTTTGCCAACGAAGGGGCTACGGGCGAGACCTACAAGGCAGTCACCTACGCCTTGGAGGTTGGCTATAGACATCTGGACTGTGCGTGGTTCTATAAGAACGAGGCCGAAGTCGGCTCGGCTCTCCGCGACTTTCTAGCCAAGAACCCGTCGGTGAAGAGGGAAGACATCTTCATCTGCACCAAGGTGTGGAATCACCTCCACGAGCCCGATGAGGTCAAGTGGTCGCTGGACAACTCGCTCCAGAACTTCGGCCTAGACTACATCGACCTGTTCCTCGTCCACTGGCCCATAGCCGCTGAGCACGATGACAAGAACATGCCTAAGATTGGCTCTGATGGCAAGTACATCATCAAGAAGGGTCTAACCGAGAACCCGGAGCCGACATGGCGCGCCATGGAAGAGCTGTACGAGGCCAAGAAGGCACGTGCCATCGGCGTCTCCAACTGGACCGTGCCCGGCCTCAAGCAACTTCTGTCTTTCGCCAAGGTCAAGCCAGCCGTCAACCAGATCGAAGTCCACCCTTTCCTGCCTAACGATGAGTTGATCGAATTCTGCAAGCAGAATGACATTTTACCAGCGGCATACTCGCCGCTGGGTTCCCAGGACCAGGTGCCGTCGACGGGCGAGAAGGTCCGCACCAACAAGACCCTCATCGAGGTCGCCGAGCGCAGCGGCCAGACCCTGGCCCAAGTGCTGCTAGCGTGGGGTGTACGTCGCGGTTACGTAGTGCTGCCCAAGAGCTCGACGCCGTCGCGTATCGAGAGCAACTTCCAAGTCCCGGAATTGTCGGATGCCGACTTCGAGGCCATCAATGCGGTTGCCAAGGGCAGGCACACGCGATTCGTGAACATGAAGGACACCTTCGGCTACGACGTCTGGCCCGAGGAGACGAAGGTCGACGGCATCTCCGTTGCGTGAAGGTGCAAGGCGATGCTTAGCTGAGCAGTCCGAACACTGTTCCACAGCACTTCTATGGTCGCGATGTCATGATCCGACATCGTTGAGTGAGCGAGTATTATTCCATTGGCCTTTTTTCATGGGGCTACTAGCCTGAGCCATGATATCACGAGAGCATGTCTTAGGTAGATACCCAAAAAAAATAAAATTTAAGAAACGGGATGCGAGTTGAGATTTAAAGACGGACGTTAGAGCGAAGGGGGCCCAGAAAAAAAGGGAGACCCTGTTAGAGTGATTGACGATGTGGGGTAACAAGCTCCCCTGAATGGCCATGACGAAGTGCACGATAACATATCAAATAGATTTTTTTTACCCATCGTTCTACTATTCCTATAAAAAAATCCAAGAATTTCCAATGACCCGAGTTTTCCATGTTACCTCTCTAATAAAAACTCCAACAACCCCCAAAGTGAATAAAAAAAAAAACCCCCCATAGGTAAGCAAACCCCTTCCCACCAACCCATTTTTCACGCCTTAGCAGCCTCCGCGAGGAAACTCCGATGGTGGTCGGGGTGGCCCTTCTCGATGTTGCCCTTGACCATCTTCTTCGTGATCATGTTGCTGTCGATCTCGATCTCCTCCTCGAGCAGGCCGCCGTCGCCGCGCACGCGCCACCGCGTGCGCACGGCCATGGTGCCCGTGGGGGCCTTGCCGTCCACGAGGCTGTCGATGCCCTCGGGCTGGTTCGTCAGCGTCATCTTGTACGTCGTCTGCCCCGTCGGCCGCCGGTCCACCACCTCGAACGTGCACGACTCCCCCAGCGGCGCGCCCCCGCCCGCCCCGGAGTCGTCGTCGAACGCCGCCGCCGCCGGGCTCGGCCCCGAGATCTGCTTGTAGGAGATCAGCTGCGGGCACGTCGTGCGGATGTACGCCTCGTGGTTGTGCAGCAGCGCGATCACGGCCGCGGGCTGCACGCCGGCGGGCAGGGGTGTGGAGATGGTCGTTTCTACCGGCATTGTGCTTCGGTGCTCCTTTTGTTTCTGAGAGCTCCGGGGATCAGTGTAGTAGAGGCTTTTTTTTAAAAAAAAAACGTCTCCCCTTTCTGTCGCAGCTTAAATGTGCTGCTATGAGATGGTTGATTTCTTTTCTAGCTGTTTTCTAGCATACAGAAGCCAAGCGTGCTATATATCTTCGTCCTAAGATATAACTACATCGGCGCACGGAAGCTACTAAGCTCCATCGCGGAGCCTCACTCTGTGGTGTTTGGAACCTTGTGGTCTCCGAACTCGTGGTGTGGCCGGTAGGCCAAGACCGGGACTCGCCTTAGGGCCGCTCATGATGTCGTTGTGGGCAATTAAAACTACGGCAATCTGCATGGGGGTGGTAAAAATCAAGGTGTTTAGGGTTTATCATCAACCTTCGATTGTCCGAAATTGGTGCAAAGAGTCGAACTCTGTTGCGCGCCGACCAAGTGCATCAGGCTTCGTCATGCATCATACCGAATCAAACCTCCCACAAGATTTTCGAGGTCTGAAGTTGGGCCTTCGGAGATATGTCGAAAGGAGCACTAAGTCAACCCCAGACGTCTAAAATATCGCAGCCCCTGTAATCGGTTTTTAAACCCACGAGGCGCGGCTCCCGCATCTTAACAGGAACAGGTGACATCGGCCAATGTTGGGGCCAGGAGTTCTCGAACTCTATGTAGGTTAAATTGAGAAAAAAGGTGTTGTGCATGAACCCCGTGAAAAGGATGGAGTGGTTCGGGTTTCGAGGAAGACGTAAAGTGGGTTGGGAGAGAAAAAGAAAAACGGTGGAAAACGACACTAGATAAAAAATCCCGTTTTAAAGATCGTGAAGCATGGTGACGCCACTTCCCCCTTACTATGGGTCTGGAAAGCGAAACGTGCTAAAGAAAAACCCACACTTTGCAACACTACCCGAGGAGCGTCGGTCAAATATCTCCAACTAGTGAAAAGATCTCGATTTTATTTTATTTTACGCGCATAAGTGCCGCTCGCAGGAATTACAAGGTGGATAGATCGGTAGTAGTTAAAATAATATGAGAAGAACGCAGATCGATTATTATTACGAAGACGATCTTTGTAGCTAGGTTTAAGCTAGCATCTTGTTTAAAGCAGAAGAAGACAAATTGCCGAGGACATACCCACAAATTGCCCTTGATTTCGAAAGATTATATCACTTATTACAATGAATATGCGTTTTTATATGAGGTCAAGTCGGAGAAATACGGCACAGTGGACTTGGTCAAGCACCGAATTATCACTTAGACGTCAATGCCGTGAGATATTGAGGAGTTCTTGAATCCTTGAATCTTGGCTACGAAGTGTTGCTTGATCCCGAGGTCTCGTACAATAATTTCGTATCTGCATGCTGTGAGGTGTAAAGAGGTCGTCTATACTTGCATCTATATTCACTTATATGGTCTTTAACAATATCTACCTATATTGGATCCCTCGGAACAATGACGCAAACATATATTGTGTAAAACACTTTAATCAAGTAGGCTATCAAAACCAAAAGCGCAAAATAGTTTATGCTGATTACTTGAATATAGTCAGACTAGGTTAGGCGTTCAAGATAGGAAGGTAGTACTATAATACGTTACAAGCGACTACTACAACCTACAACAAGGAATAACCTGTGAAGGACTCAATTAGACAAAGCATTAGGAGATAGCAAGATAATAATACGGCTAGAAAAAGGAACTTGAGGCATCCAATGTGCCGGTCTCCAGTATATTTGATGGAGAGAGGTATGAGACGAAATACGGTCACGACAGTATGTTACCTAGTAGAAACCCATCAAGTCAGATTCAACTCGAAACCGGCCGAACAGAGAAGCTTTCAGCTACGCGCCATAATGGCCTGAATTTCGGAAAAGCTAACCGTAGCCTACGTCATTTTCAACGGGCTTCAAATCTGCCAGTCCTGATGATGGCTATCAACAATGGCTGAAAATCATCTCATGTCTTTATAGTGTTTTTTCTTTCATTTTCCTGGTCTACAAGTGGAATTTTTGGCTCCCTCAGTCCTCGCCTAGCATCTTGTTGTCAACCCTCTTTCCCTTGCCCTTGACGCCGCCTTTGAAGTGTTTCTTGCTCGAGCCTATCTGGACGTCCTTGGGGTCTACACCGGTCTCCAGAGCAATCAGGGCTCTGGCCTTGCGCCCACTCACCTGCTTAGCCTGTGCCTCTGCTACTCCTTGTTCAGTGTACTTGTGGCTGAACGGCTTCTTCAGGTGTCCCGCGTTTCCCCCGCCGCGCGCAAAGAACGCCTTGTCCAGCTTCTCTGACTTGGCACCTGTTGGCAGGGCGAGAGTTTCTGTATCCACCGTCGACTCGCCATCACCTACATCTAACGCGTCCATAGCTGCTAGCAGTGCTCCCTTGCGCTTCGTTGGTAAATGTGCCGAATCGTAGAGCTCGCGGTTAAAATCGGCGCCGTCACCCCAACCAGGAGGGGGTTCAACATATAGAAGCTTGCCATTTACGTAGTCCTTGAGGATCACTCTCGCAGCCCTTGATTCGTCCGGCTGCCCCACACCCGAGGTTGTAAAGCCCCGAGCTCTGGCGTACGCCGCCAGGAGTTCACTCGCGGTGGGGATTCCTGTGCCACCCTCTTCCTGTGGCCGTGTCCTGATGTGGATACCGTAGAGGGCTTCTAAGAATGGCTGAGGAATCCTGTGCGAGACAAGGGTGGCAGGCCCAGTATATTCCCGAAGTTGGTCAATTGGCAAGACACCGTTGCAAACAAGGTCTGCTTTTGTCGTTGCAAAGTTGGCGAACACGAGACCAGGACAATCGCATAGAATAACCTTCTCGCTTAAGTGAATGGTTTGGAAATGCTTCGTCTTGCCTGGTGTTGCGGAAACCGAGACTTTCTTGGCGCCGATGAGAGCATTGATTGTTGACGACTTTCCGACGTTGGGATAACCAACTAAGCCTATTTGCAATCTCTTGTCGGGATCTGCTAATCATTAGCTTTCGCGATGAGTAGCTGGCATAAATAAGGCACGTACCATCAGGATCATATGCGTGCTTGAGGAATATGTCCTCTAGCTCCTCCACCGTTAAAATTCTTGTGTCGTCGTCGACATCTTGACTTAAGGCCACACCTGAGTCTTCACCATCGTCATCACTTTCACCTTCTGAGTCACGATCCGACTTGGATTTCTGAATTGTCTTTGGGTTCGCGCTCTCACCGACGAGAGGCTCCTCCGGTTCATCCTCTAGATCGCGTTCTTCATTCAACTGCTTTGCTAGACTGGCCGAGAAGAAGCGGTAGGCTATCCGGTTCTCCTTAAAGTATGTCGCCCACGCCTTTCTCTGATTTGTCGTCATCATGTCGGCCTTGTTGACTAGAAGCAGGTTCTTCTTCGCCGGGTCCACATCCTTCACGTATGATTCAAGATCTTCTGATCGGAACATCAGGGGGTTTCGCGCATCAGCGATCTGGACGACCAAGTCTGACCTCTCGATGACACGCCATAATTGTCTCCATACTTCTAAGTTACGCTCAAACGGAGTCATGAGTAGATCGTGGTTCTCTTGAAGCTCTGCCAGACCCCTTCGCCAGATTAGGAAACTCTCCCTTTCGAGTTGGTCGAGCTCTTCGGCGGTAGTTGAGGAATCCCACTTCGGCCTCCTTGGCACGGTCAACCTGGCTCTAAGCTTAGCTTGCTTCCCTACAACATGTCGCTCTTCGGTCGCTGATAACAGGTAGGGGTTCCGTTGGTCGGTATGTATGATCTTGACGTTGTTCATCTTCTCGGCTGTGAAGTCAGTGCCGGCGAGCTCGGCGGTGGCAAGGAACTCGTCCAGCGCGCCTTGCTCGGTGACAGAGCGCATCTTGACCCATGCTGCTTCCTTTCTATCGTTTGTGATGTACTATAGATTATAGGTAAGCGACATGATTAACATATGCACCTCGACAGATCATACCTCTTCGCCGGTGCTGTGGTTAATTCTCGTGACTGCTGTTCCCTTTTTGCGATCGGAACCTTTGCCCTTCCCAAAGCGATCATTCATGAGCGTATTGCCGAGTCCGACGGCATTTTTAGATTTTGGTTGCGGCATGATTGGTGTCTGTGATTATTACAAAAGATGGAAGATGACGAAAATGTGTGAAGAAGAAAGTTGTAATCGATAAATTATTTCTTTAACGAATTCCAAATCTTTTTATGAAATTCAAATTCAAATGTCAAATGTCAAAGGTCAAAGGTGTCGCTTCCATTTCATATGTTCGTATTATTCAGACTGTCCCGCTGAATAATTAATTGCCCCTCCAAGCCTTGGAATTTTTTTGCGTCACTCCCACAGCCCGATAAGATAAGAATTTACAATTAGGTATTCCAGGATTACCCCACCAAATTTTTAGATGCACTTAAGTTGAAAGTCAAAGTTAAAAAGTTGATTGTATATCGCGACTACTTTGACCAATTCAAACACTTAAACTTCTACCGAACGGAATCCTCAAAATTTACTCATCAAGTTCTATTTATCACAAGAAGATCACATACCGGATCCAAAAGCACAGCGATCAAGATGCCTAAAGGCAAGTGGATGTACGTAAACTTCATATCAAATGAATTCGCGACAGCCTCACTAACAACCGTCGCAGCGACAAGAAGACAGCCCAGCACTTCACGCTGGTGCACCGTCCTCAAAATGACCCCTTAATCCACGACGACGAAGCGCCATCCATGATCCTAAACCCCACAGCGCTCCCCAATGCCTCCAAAGTGAAAAAGCTCGACGACCTCGCGTCCGAGCTGGGGTCCGACGCGGAGCGCATCCGGGCCAACGAGGGCGAGGCCGCTAGCTACGGCGTCTACTACGACGACACCGAGTACGACTACATGCAGCACCTGCGGGACCTGGACTCCGGGAGCGGCGCGGGCGAGGTCGTGTTCATCGAGGCGGATAGCAAGTCGAAGAACAAGGGCAAGCAGAAGCAGAGCCTGGAGGATGCGCTCAGGCGGCTGGACGTCGAGGATGGCGAGCGCAAGCGCGATGAGCTGTTCGGCGACGACTTCCTGCCCTCGAAGAACCTGCAGCACCTGACGTACCAGGCGCAGCAGGACATCCCCGACGTCATTGGCGGGTTCCAGCCGGACATGGACCCGCGACTGAGGGAGGTGCTGGAGGCGCTCGAGGACGAGGCGTACGTGGACGAGGAAGACGACATCTTCGTGGAGCTGGCGAAGGACGGCCAGGAGCTAGATGATGAGGAGTTCGACGAGGACGACGGGTGGGAATCCGACCACACGGCCAAGCCGACCAAGGAGTTCAAGGACCCAGCCGAAGCACCGGATCTAGTCCCCGTCGCGGACGGCGAGGCGGTTAAGAACGAAGACTGGCTAGAAGACTTCAAAAAGTTCAAGAAGGACCAAAACAAGCCGACCTCGAAGCCCCTCGCAGCCGCGCCCTCAGACCTCCAATCCTCGCTCATGACCACAACGACCAACGGCGGCCGCCGGAAGAAGCGCAAGGGCGCTCTGACGAGCCAGTCGGGTTACTCAATGACGTCCTCGTCGCTGGTGCGCACGGAGCAGCTCGGCATCCTCGACGCGCGGTTCGACAAGATCGAGGAGCAGTACAACGAGGACGAGTTCGAGGACGGCGACGACGCGGTTTCCATGTCCCAGGCCTCGGCCGTGTCCAGCGTGACGGGGTCCGTACGGGGTGACTTCGACAACATACTGGATGATTTCCTCGGGGGCTACTCTATGCACGGCAAGAAGCAGATGAAGAAGGGCAAGTGGAAGAGCGGCACGGCTCAGCTGGACGAGATGAGGCGGGAGTTAGGACCGGCCCGGATCCGTGGCCGGGTTACGCAGCCGGCGTCCGGTTTGGCATCAGCGTCGGCGTCTAGGTAGAACAGACACAATAAAGAGTAATAGATACCCAATGGAACCCACGTTTAATTGACAACCCCCGCTGGAGACAAGATAGAAATAGAGAAAGAACCGCGCACGTTGTATTGTTGCCTTTAATTCATGATCAATTCGCATTTATTGCTACAAACGCACCGCAAGCGAGGAGCGATTACTTCCTCATTCCGGCGAACAATCCAAGCTGCCTATTTTTACGTAGTAGACCAACGCGACCAAATTGCCCAGGGCCATTGTATTCCGCATAACAGACCAACGTTTTTCTTAGATCTTTCCTAGTGAGCATACGACCTACGAAATACAAGGCGGGCCTCGAGAGGTCGGGCCTCTGTAAGTCAGAAGAATAGTAACCTAGGTAGCGAATTTGCAAAGAGGAGCCCCATCCCCTCCTTTCGTGTTAGGCAGGGGATGGGGGCGGGGCCGGCGGTAGTACTTCCTCCTGGCCAAGACTGCGCAGATCGCCAAACCATCGGATTAGATCTTGTAGAGGTTGGCTGAGCCTTACAGCTGGCCACTCGCTTGTGTCAACATCCTAACGATGACCATTCATAGCGGGTGGCCGCTCGGGGCCGAATGCGCCGGGCACTTGCGGCATAATTTCCTCCTCTGTATCGTCGTCGAACTCGCCCTCCTCGCTCACCTCTTCGTCCCCTTCGTCGTCGTATTCGTACTCGCTCTCCTCGTCGCCGTCCTCCAGCTCTCCTTCCTCGTCGCCCTCTGCCCCCTCCGCATAGCAGCTCTCCACCGTACCCTGCATGCCTTGTGGTATGCCGCGGCCTTGCTGCTGCATCTGGTTGATGATGCTGGTGAGCTTGTCGTTCTTCTTCTTGATGTCGTCGAGGTCCTTCATGTTTCTATTCCGTTCCTCGGCCATCTTTAGGATGTTTTGGTTCAGAGCGCCCTCCTTGCGCTTGTACCCCTCGTTCTCTTTCTCGAGTTTCTTCGTCTTCTTCGACATGTCTTCCATCTCCTTTCGAAATGTCAAAAACAGGTCGTTGCTGTTGTTAAGCGTGTCCTCGACCTCCTCATTTGTTAATGCCTTCGCACGGCGTGCTATGGAGGGGCACAGGAGGCATACCTGCTTAAACTTCTCGACATAGACGTTTAACTGATTTCGCAGTTCGGTTTCTGTCTTGGAGAATGTAAGCACCTGGCTATTCAGTTGACGCGCACGGTTGGCCTCGGCTTCAGCGGTCTTCTTCTGCTGTTCGTATCGAGCCATGTTCCACTGCACCTCGATCTCTTTGGTCCGCATCGCAGAGTGGAAATGTAATTCCCTAAGCTCGTATTGGTCGATGAGAGACTTGAATCGTGCCTTGAACCTGCAACTCTCATGTCAATATAAAACCCATTTGCGCATAGGAGTATGGGGGTAGCGCACAATTCTTCGGCCTTCATATACACAACCTGCTTCCGCGGATTATCCTTTTCTTCTTGGTAACCCTCTAATGTCTCAAGTACCTTCTTGAAGCGCTCGTCAGACGAGGTCTTTAGTCGGTCATGGGTGTCGTTTAGTGCGCGGTGTTCGTTCTGTAGACCAATTCCATCAGCTCGCATTCCCCCAATCCTCCAGACTTAGACTCATAATACCTTAAGTTTATTGTTCTCCTTTTGTAATTCGCGACAGAGTTTCTCAAGCTTCTCCTTCAGGCTAATCTGCTTGCTTAGGTCGGTCCGGCTAGAATCTTTTTCCTTCTGCAGCTGATCCGCGCGTTTCTTATTCTTGAGATTTTCGCGCTCGAGGCGTTTCATATTCGCGAAGAGTTCCGATGATCGTTTGGTCAAGAGCTCTATCTTGTCCATGTCGTTCATCTTGTTCATTTGGTGGTTGAGCTCACGATTCGCCTTTCGTACTTCTCGATCTAACAGCGCTCAACATTAGCAAGGCCCAGATACCATGAATAAACCAGCAGAATCATGGGGGGCTCCGCAATAGAGCAATTGCCCAGCGCATATCGTGATTTGACGTCGTGTAGCAACATTGTGCGACGAAGCAGGAACTGTGTATCGAAAACCGTATACGACTTCTTTTCAGATACATAGAGACCTGACTATTAGGTCTCCAGATCTTCAGCGGATGGTGGGTTCCTGCAGGGCCTATAATGTCGCAAATAACTAGTATGGTCGTTCCGATTCGCCCACTGTCGCTAAGCACGCGCCATAATATACATGATGCCATACTATCCTTTCCCATGATCGCTAATGTTATATTGAATTGGTGAATAGTCCGCTACCGTCATGATTTATGTGTCCAAATTTAGTAGACTGGCGCTGCCCCCAGCTGTCCCATGATTGTTCGATATCAAGCGACAAATGAGAAAAAATGACCTACCAATTTCCGCCTCTTGCTCTTTTTCAGCAGCCGTATCAACCTCTAGCTGGGAGATCCTAGCGGCTACGAGTTTTGAGGCCTCATTCGAGTCGAGAGCTTTCTTTCCTTTCCCCTTCTTGCCTGCGGCATTTGAAGCCATGGCAGGAATGGGTGTCGGGGCAGGTCTCGGGTCTTGTACCGGGACATGGTGACCGTTCGGTAAGGATTCGTCATGAACATGATTGTGGTGAGCCGAAGTTCCGTTGGTATTTGGGGCAGAAGAGAGAGGCGCAGGCGCTGCTGAGGGGCCACGGTGGTTCGTAGTCGCCATAATTTCCTAAGCATGTACAAATGGGCTAAAAGTATGTTTTATCAGGATTAGCAAAGCGACTTATGAGACAGGATGAGAGGGTAATAATGAATGAATATGGTGAATATGCACGCACCGTTCGGAATTACTTCTGGACATTGGAATGGTTTGCTAGGTCAAGAAACTCAAAGTGTTTAAGAATAAGGAAATATAGCACGGCGTCGGGTTGTTCTGACTTGGTTGTTCGGGTTACGTGTTATTGTTGTTGGAGGCGTGATTCGTGATTTCAATGATGAATGAAGACTTTTGAGGGTTGAGATGAAGCGCGGCGTTTTAGCGTCGGTTACTTAATCAGAAGTGGAAGACGAGACACCGGACTGCCGCCTTCCCAAGGTCCTTGTAAGTACCTAAGCAACTGCACCGCAGATGCGACCCTTCCACTATTATTTGCTATGTACACCGGTACCGTACATAAATACCTACACAAAACGTACACTGATACATAAATAAATAAAAATGAAAATGACCTACAAGAAAAAATGAATTTGACGCTAATATCAGTTCCGAAGCACCGGTTTTAATGGGGCCTATTCTACTTAACTGCATTTTGAATTACATAAGATATCGATATGGGAATTCAGGTAAAAATGTATCGAGTCAGCCAATATGTGTATGCGATGATGCACCCAATAAGCGATTATAAAATGCAACTAAACAGCCCGCAATGCTAGCTTACCTTGTTAACCAATAATCTCATTGTATCCTGGAACAGTTGTAACAATGATCCACCAAATATCCAAGGATGCGTCATCCGACATAACCCTTTATTTATTTTTTTGTCTTTTTATTATTCGTTCGCCCTTGGAAATTTTCTAGATTCTAGAATCATATCTTAGATCTTTTCTTCTTCACTCTCCGTCACATACCACCTTGACATGCCGCCCTAAGCTTTAGTGCTATCTTATATCTCTTTTCTTTTGCAGCCTGGCTCGCTCGCTCTTTTCTTTCTATTCTTCTTACACCTCTTATGATAGATGTTGACGCCTGTCGTTATATAACGAGAAGATGTTGCGCAACACGGTGAAAGGGGCAGCGAAGAAAGCTGTGACGGAGCTATCTCAGTATCCGAAGACCGGCGAGAAGCTTCATGGTTTCACTTTATTAAGAACAAAGCATGTCCCAGAACTCGAATTGACCGCATTGCACTTACGACACGACAAGACGGGTGCAGATTATCTTCACATCGCTCGAGAAGACACCAATAATGTATTCTCAATCGGCTTCAAGACAAACCCGCCGGATGACACTGGTGTACCGCATATCCTCGAGCATACAACCTTATGTGGTAGCCAGAAGTATCCTATAAGAGATCCCTTCTTCAAAATGTTGCCGCGAACCCTCTCCAACTTTATGAATGCCTTTACCGCCTCTGATCACACCTACTATCCATTCGCTACAACCAATGCTCAAGATTTCCGAAATCTCATGTCTGTATATCTCGATGCGACCCTACACCCGCTGCTGAAACAGACAGATTTCACTCAGGAAGGTTGGCGAATCGGTCCGGAGAATCCCAAGATTGCGGAGAAGGATGGCGAAGCGAATGTTGAGGATAGCAAACTCGTCTTCAAAGGTGTTGTCTACAACGAAATGAAGGGTCAGATGTCGGACGCGGGCTACCTTTTCTACATCCGCTTCCAGGATCACATCTTCCCTGCTATCAATAACTCGGGAGGTGATCCGCAGAAGATCACTGATCTGACCTACGAGCAGCTGCGCAAATTCCACGCCGAGCATTATCACCCGAGCAATGCGAAGCTGTTGACGTACGGAGACATGCCGCTGGCAGATCATCTAAGAGAAATCGATACCCAGATGAATGTATTTGAAAAAATCCAGGCAGATATCGACCACAAAAAACCTATCGACCTCAACAGTGGGCCCCAAACGGTAACGCTATTTGGGCCGGTAGATCCCCTTGCTGACCAAGACAAGCAATATAAGACTTCGGTATCTTGGGTCACAGGCGATACTAACGACGTAGTAGAATCCTTCTCTGTTGCCCTACTCTCATCGCTACTCATGGATGGATATGGATCTCCACTCTACAAAGGGCTCATCGAAAGTGGCCTGGGCACAGATTGGAGTCCAAATACCGGATATGATGGGTCGGCAGCGACGGGAATCTTCTCTATTGGATTAACTGGGGTCGAGCAATCTAACGTGGAGAAGATCAAGGGTGAGATACAAAAGATACTTCTTGATGTTCGCAGCAAAGGTTTTGAGAAAATCAAGATTGATGGATATCTTCATCAATTAGAGTTGAGCTTAAAGCATAAGACAGCCAATTTTGGGCTTTCAGTACTTCATCGCCTGAAAGGGAAATGGTTCTCTGGTACTGATCCATTCGATTCCTTGTCATGGAATGACACTGTCGCAGCCTTCGAGTCGAAACTTGCCCAGGGAGACTATCTCGAGAGCCTCATGGACAAGTACATGTTGAACGACAACACTCTGACTTTCACAATGGCCCCATCAGAAACCTATGGTGTGGAAATTGCGAAGGAGGAAGAAGACAGGTTAGCAACAAAAATTCTGGATGCCACTCGAGAAGCCGGGGGAGAAGAAGCTGCTCGAAAATTCTTCGAGCAGAGAGAGCTTGACCTACTTGTCGAGCAGGGTAAGTCTAATACACAAGATCTGAGTTGTCTGCCAACTGTCCATGTCAAGGATATTCCAAGGCAGAAGGAACCTGTTGTGATAAGGGACGAGGTTGTAAATGGGACTCCCATTCAATGGCACGAGGCCCCTACCAACGGCTTGACTTATTTCCGAGCGATCAACACATTCGAGAACTTGCCCGATGACCTTCGATCCCTAACTCCATTGTTCACCGACTCCATTCTGCGGTTAGGAACGAAAGATATGACTATGGAGCAACTAGAAGACACAATCAAGTTGAAGACAGGAGGTGTGTCTGTCGGCTATATGTCGACATCATCGCCAACTGATTTTCACCAGGCCTCCGAAGGCCTTATACTAAGGGGTATGGCCCTTGATCGCAACGTGCCCGAGATGTTTGATCTACTACGCAAGCTCATTTTAGAGACAAACTTCGACAGTCCTGAGGCCGCTCTTCGAATAAGGCAATTACTTGAAGCTGCAGCCGACGGCGTTGTCAACGACATCGCATCATCTGGTCACTCCTATGCTCGAAGATATGCTGAGTCGGGATTAACACGCGATGCGTATCTTACTGAACAAGTCAGTGGTCTATCGCAGGTGAAACTCATCACGTCATTAGCTGGGCGACCCGAGTCAGATCAGTTTCAGGACATCATTGAGAAGCTCAAGCAAATCCAGAAATTCGCGTTAGCAGGGAATAGCATTCGCACAGCGTTGACATGCGGTTCCGACAGTGTACAATCCAACACTTCAGCGCTATCCCAATTCATGGCGTCTCGGCCAACCGACCCCATCACGTTTCCGGCTGCTGGAAAGCAAAATTCTGCCAGAGATATCAAGGCGTTTTTCCCACTCCCTTACCAGGTCTACTATGGCTGCCTTGCGGTCCCAACTACTTCCTATACCTCCTCGCAAGGTGCGCCACTGCAGATCTTGGCGCAGCTTCTGACTCACAAGCATCTTCACCACGAAATCCGTGAAAAGGGCGGTGCTTACGGAGGCGGCGCTTATATGAAAGGTCTTGAAGGGGTGTTCGGTTTCTACTCATACCGAGATCCAAACCCACAGAATACTCTTTCCATCATGAAGAATGCTGGCCGTTGGGCGGTCGATAAACAATGGTCAGACCGAGATCTTGAGGAGGCCAAGATATCGGTTTTCCAGAGCATCGACGCACCCAAGTCTGTTAATGCAGAAGGAATGCTCCGATTCACGTCTGGTGTCACACATGAGATGCAACAGAAGAGGCGCGAACAACTCTTGGACGTGTCCAAGGACCAAGTTCGCGAGGTTGCCCAGAAGTATATTGTCGAGGCTCTTGCGAAGGAAGATGAAAGAGTCACCTTCCTCGGGAAGAAACAGGACTGGGTTGATAGTTCTTGGAAGGTAAACGAGATAAACGTAAATGGCGCCGAGTAACGACTGAAGCTTACGACGAAGTATACGATGTACGAATAATCTGTACACTACTATGCATATACCCTCCTCCAGCTAACTAGACTAACTGTATATAACTCAGTGGTCCAAAATGGAACCCATTTGTGTTGACGGCGGACTTTTATGATGTGAAGCATGTTGTGTGAGAGGACATGTTCCAATCAAGTGTACCCCAGCGTTCAGATACGATACGTCTTCTTGCTCGGTGTCTTTCACAAGACTCCACCATAGCATGGAGACCACAAAACGGCGCGAGAGTGAAAGCTTCGAGGTAGGGTCAGTGGACAAACACTTCGCAAGAGGTTGATGGACGCAAGACCCTTTGCCTACGACGCTCGTTCTTTCAGACCTAGATTCCTTAGCTTTAGGACTCTGGACTATAGAACAGAGTACATACTCATCTGTTAAGTTGACTGGATGGGGTTGATAAAGAATCCTTATTCTGCAATTATTAATCTGAATAGTGCCTTTGGTGATTATTATCTCTTTAACTGGTATAAAACCATACTTATTTTACGCATCATTTCACTTGAAATCATTAAAGCTTTTATTTATAGGTTTATTCGTGATAATATACTTGTGGTAATATACTAGCCAGAGACACTCTTGTGAGATTCGGAAAATCTACTATCCAAATCGCAATTCTAGGTTATACGGATCTATATATATGTATCTAATACGAAGGGTGAAGAAGTGATTAACGTTAACATTACGCCAATAACTGTGTATGTCCGAGTATGTGTATGGTACGGGTGTTATACACGTTATGCGTATTGTGATGGGAAAGGGGCTGAGGGTTAACCAAGTCTGACCAGCTTTTGGGAATGTCCAGTACCTTTTAAGCCACTTCTTTTATTCAACCAATCATACCTAAGGAATTATTACAATCTCTTTTTTACCTCACCCCATCTGCCCATCAAGTTCAAAGGTCTGAAAAGCGCCACCGGTCATGACCCACTGGTACCATGAGCACGGATCAGGCCGCTAAGGCCATGTGCCGTAGATATGAACAATAATCCATCTTTAGTCAATTTCCAATCAATCTTTAACTCATCAATTAGCTTCTCATAACGTCACACCTGTTTATTTCTCCTCTGCCAATCTCTTTTCCTAATCAACCCAGCAAGCATCTCCGGGTGAAGGGCTTTTCCCTTGAGCTTTTCTAATACCTGACGGCGCGGGCCTTCCTTTATGATGCGTCGGATTTCAGTCGAGCTTATAGTTGCCGCACCACTGGGGGCAGGAATGAAGCGAACCCACCGGTTAGGGTCGTTTCTGCGTCTGCAAAGCTGTACCCCTTTCATTCTGCTAGCATACTCTGAGTATATCTCCTCGATCAATCCCCGGTAGTGTTCTAGGCGTACGACGTACTTTAGCTCAGGCCACTGACGGGAAATACTTAGGTCGTTCGGGGATCCCCACTCACCTTCTCCTAGCATTGTGAACGACAGCGAGCTAAGAAGCCATCTGGCCGTGTCAGCAGCCTCTCTTTTCATTTCTATCGTGTCGTAAGAGACAGGCTCCCAGGACCTGCAGCCCTTGATATGCGCCAACGTCCCGTCTGCACGAATGAAGTCCGCGGCTCTGCCGACGTCACTGACAATCACGTTCTTGCAGTAGCTTGTGACATAGTCTACTCCCACGTGGTCCGGTCCGCACAAGTTGATAAATTCCAGGTGAAACCCGTCCGCTTTAACCTTGCGCTCAAGACTTTGACGAAGTCCATGCCACGTGCACATTTCTCGTTTATAGACCCAGAACCAGTCGTGCAGTTCATCTCCTGTCCATAACTGGGTCCTACGTTCTTTTGTGAACCATATGTCTCCGATCGGTTTTCTCTGGACTACCCAATCGTCCACGGGAAGGACGATTGCAGCGATGACATTAAGGTCTTGGGAACAGGAGAACGCGTGGTTGAGCAGCGCCTGGTGGCCGTGATGTGGAGGGTTGAAACAGCCGGTGTAAAGGAGAATTCGATTCATTCGATTCTGTTCGAGCTGCGGCGTGAAATGCCCGGCTCCTTGGCTAAATATCGGCAGTTGTTTACAATAACCAGTATCCTGGCAAGCATCTTTGATATAATCTGCTAAATCGGCAACGACATGATCTTCAGACGAGCTTCGAGTAGAGGCGGCACGGATGATTGGTCGTTTGGGGTCTTTATTGACTAGGTTTCGAGTCGTGGCAGTAATAGGCAACCCGTCATGAGCCTCTTCTTCGTGTTCTTCCACGGCATTGTCGAATACTTCGAGACTGTTGTCTAGACTTAACAAAGAGTATGTCGTCTCTTTTTCTTCATCCGCCAGCACTTCAGTTGAGCTGTGTCGACTTATCAGATCGAACGCGCTAGAGTCATAACCACTACCATTTAGGGGCAGCAGGTCGAAATTCTGAAAATCCGCCATTCGTTTTACAACTCAGGTGTTGGCTTTGGTCAACTGTTCTTCCGGCTGGAGGAGATATTTCGATTTGTTCTTTATTTGATTTCGAGGAAAGAGTACATATGCCCCAGCCCCAGTTCATGGGGCTCACCGATTCGGCTACCGCCGTTACGAGATCCGCAGGCTTCCCGGGATGGCGTGTAATAAAAAGCATGTCGCGTATCTTTATTAGATCCTCTATATGAAAGTATGTCTATCCGAAATGGCAAGACGAATGGGGGTCACTTAATCTTAAAGAAGAGTTGCCCATATGATGAAAGTATAGGTATATAGTGATAGAAGTTTCAGATATTCAACTTCCATAGCTAATGATTGTTTAGTTTATTATCCTGTTACCTTGTTTAGAGCTTAGAATGGCTTTGATTCAAGAAATCGACGCTAGGGAACATGATAAGCCAGTTTTATTAACTTATCGGGCGAATGCTTTATAAGCATAATTGAATAATGAGTCTATTTCAGCTCAAGCAGCCGCAAGTCTTTATCCCAAGTACCCGGGCACAATTATGCTATGTATACCCTGGTTAAGCCTAATATCGGCAAACAGGCAAGGGGGGGGGCTAGGTATGTAGGTCGTTGATTAGTAAAATTGGCAGTTGATTCGACAAATTTTTAGGTACTTAGATTTTGGTCTATGTATCACCAAAATCTCTGTACCAGGTAACCATCAAACATTTAATCTGCAAACTTGTTGAATCAATAGACTTTGACCTTTAAAGAAACAGACTCCCTATTACTTCGCACATACACAATACCAACAACAGAAATTACCTATCATAATATGTAGTATTGTAAGGTTGCATTTTATTATCTCATCATACAATGGCTACTCCTGAAGATACCTCCATCGAAGTACGTGTGCAATCAGCCGCGGATGCGTACGTAACGGGCAAATTCAGGAGTATTCGAAAAGCCGCTGCCGCGTACCAATGCACCTTACCAACGGACCCATAGCCGCATTCAGGGCCATCACTCCCGTAAGGAAAATGGGGGTCATAGAATAGTCTTGGACCAGGCATCCGAGGCGGCGCTACAAGCTGCGGTACAGAGTCTGGCCCTGACCGGGACCCGCGTGACGTCAAGCAACCTCTGGAGTATGTGCAACGAGATCCTCTGGCTCACCTGCCCCCCGGGGGAGCCGCTCCGCCATGTGAGCCATCGGTTGGCTCGCCGGTACAATCTCGCTAGGAAAGAGGAAACCAGACTGCGCAAAAACGAGGGTAAAGATGAAGCCACGTCTATCCGTAAATGGGTCAGCCGTACACCCGAGACTATTGAGTGTATTAGGTTAATCCTGAAACAGACAGACGGGTAAATATATCTTGATGGTAGAGATATCCTGGAGAATCGGGGGGGTACTCAGGTCTGAGGTTATCAACAAGTATAAATCCTTGTTGACAGACACCTCCCTTTTGCGGCAATTTTATTGCTGTCGACGAGGATTACGTCACTCATTCAACCCGTCGTATGTGAAACATAAAAAGGAGGGTATACGAACCCCGACAACCCGACGATTCGATGGTGAATAATTATGAGTTGTTCGCCGAAAACTCTGATGCAAATGTATCTAAGTTTGAAGAGTGGCATGCGATCGCCAGCGAGCCCGCGCTTCGTATGCCAATAGTCCCCGCTGAAGTGGCGCTTGTGAGGGAGATCTGTATGCAGCAGGATGAATCAGCTTTGGAGGCCAGTTAAAGGGGATAAGAGACGATGCGGAATAAAAGGGACTCTCAGCGAAATGACGTTGAAGGTACTGACTGACTCCTGCACTGATGAATCTGACGATGATTGAGACGATATTGTAATTATATAATAAATATACAAAAGCAGTTGTAAAAGCAGCTGTGGCAAAAGGATGGCAGCTAGTAAATCATAAGTAAGAATAATTACATTTAAACCCTGTGATTGGAGGTGTGAATATGCAAAAAATAACTTGAACATTTGTATAAGCAAAGGTACTTCAACTTCACTTTAAGTGATAATCCCACCAAATATTAAGTACCTAAGCAATTGGTTTTTTGTCTTGTAAGCATGAAACGTGCCCATGCCTCTTCGTGATGAACTCACCTTCAAATGACTCGGTGAGCTATCTCGAATAACAATATTGGTAGGTGGTTTATTCAGTTTCGCGCAACATAACCACCTTGACATCCGGCAGGCCATTTATTTCTAATCTATCATAAGAAGTACCTAGGTATGTAAGGTTAATATTCTCATACTGCGTATACCCAGTCACAATGAACATTCCCTGAGGCTTGCCCCCCTTTTGTGTCTTGACTTACGGAAATACAGCCCAAATCTTCCATAAATATGATCGGGTATTATGATGGACTGATACGACATGTTTCCCTAAGCTGCAATGTCTTTATTTCAAACAGGCTTTATTGAAGCAGAGTCATTCAATATATGTACGTAGTTTACTATCAGTTTCTGTTGCAATCCGATGCAAGGGCGGGCACCAGAAACGACCTAGCTTCTCAGCCATGCATTACCAGAAGACCCGGACGTCGACATCGTACTGTTAATAGTGCCAGCATCTCGGGGGGGAAGCTGGTTACGTCTGCTAGATAACCCTCGGAACTGAGCACCAATAATTCATTACGCTTTGGTTATGAACTTTTCATTGCTCGACATGGAATGTTCCACCCCCGCAGCATCGGCGATTTGTGGAGTGTTAGATGCAAGAGTTTGACGTTGACAGGCCGTGATAGGAGATGGCGAGCATGTGAGTGGATATACAAGATCACCACATTGAGATGGAGGAGGGGGAAAGACTCTGGTTGGACTTTTGGGGAGAAAAAAAAGCAAAATTCGATTGACGAATTCGGTAAAAGAAGCCTCCAAAAGACAATAGTCTATTATCAAGAGAACGCCTCAGAGACTTATATGTCAAGCGTTTCTCTCATACATATATCGTCATATGTAACATCCACTCCGAGTTTCCCGTGTTTTCAAGGGCCCCAGGCTCCTCGCTTAGCTACAACACGTGTTTCTGGCGCATGGCTTGCCGAGAATGATAGCTACCCGAGGAGATCCCCCGTTCGAGGGCGGAATTATTAGGATGCTAGCATGCTATTATATCATTTTTTATTCCCTGACTCCTCTCCATACGTTCCAGTTGTTACCAGCCAACAGTCTTACGCGGGTCTCGTAAAAAGTGACGGTACCCCACAGGAGTTCCCCTTGATTGGGTAAACCCGACTCCAACGCCAGGATTCTACCCTCGACATCTAGGGTTCTCGTTAATAGAACTACGCATTCGGTCTCCAATCTTCCCAAAATGTCCAGAGAGCCCGCTTCCAAGAATGCAGTCGCCTCTTTCCTGACAGTCCCGCGCCACGCGGGAAGCAACCCCCTTTCTGTTCCCATACCTTGATTGATTGGCCCGGTGCTTGTCAATTTGACCGCCGTCGTTGCTCCAAATCACTTTTCTTGGGAACATCTTCGTGGTACCGCCGGACTTTTTCGTAGGATTCCCGTTATTCAACCGGATACCACGATAACAATGGCAGAAAAGTCGACAGCGAAGTCGCCGTCCCCGGGGGCGACGACGTCCGCAGCAGCAGCAGGACCTTCGACGACATCACCTAAATCTCTGCCACAATCGCCATCCTCGCCGAAAAGTCCGAAGAGCGCTTCGGAGGCGGAGATGGCTGGAGAGGTGGTTGGGACTGAACAAACCATCCAAGCGGTGGGCATTCCTTTGCCTTTATGTCGCCTTTCTTCGACAGCGGCGCTGACATTTTCATACAGGCTGATGACCTAGGCCAAGAGGACGAGGACGATGGTGCTTCGGCGCTCGGTAGCGACATGTACAATAACTAACCCACTCCGTATCTCGCCTGCAATGCGTAGACTAACGGAAATGTTTCAAAAAGACAATCCTCGACCGGCTCGTTGTCCGAGAGTATTTACGCATACCGCGTGCTGCACGGCAGGACGTTCAATGCGCCCAAGACGACGGAATACTGGGCCCCGAACGACGACCAGCAGAATGAGGGTCTGGACCTGCTGCACAATTGCCTCCTGATGTGCATGGGAGACAAGCTGTTTCTCGCACCGATCGACGAGAACCCGCAACGAGTGCTTGACCTGGGAACGGGCACCGGAATATGGGCGATGTGAGTGTCTTGTGGAAAGAATTTCATACATCCGATGTTATCTCGAACTAGTCGCTAAAACATAGGATTTTGCAGCGACTTTGGCGATTTGTATCCCGGCGCAGAAGTGATAGGGACGGATCTCAGTCCGATACAGCCGGCCTGGACACCACCCAATGTCAAATTTGAGATCGACGACTGTTTGCTCGAGTGGACGTGGCCGGCGAACCACTTTGATTTCATCCACATCCGGGCTCTATACGGTATGTCCGTCATTATAACCATCGGCCCAACCTGTCACTCGAAGTAGATATTCCCTAATACCTCTTCCCCCAACACAGGTAGCATCCCCGACTGGGGTGAGCTCTATGGCAAGGCCTTCAAGCACCTCAAACCCGGCGGCTGGATCCAAGATCTCGAGATGGACGTGCGCGTGCAGTCGGACCACGTGGCCATCCCGGAGGACCACATCTTCGAGGAGTGGTCGCGGGCGTTCCTCGAGGCGGCGGACAAGAACGGGCGCACGTTCCGGATCTCTCACGGGCACATGATGCGCGACAATATGATCGCGCAGGGCTTCGTCGACGTCACCGAAGTCAAGCTCAAGACGCCGTGCCACGGCTGGCCGCGCGACCCCAAGCTGCAGCAGGCCGGCCTGCTGCTCTACGCCATGCTGGACCAGAGCATCGAGGGCTTCTGCCTCTACCTCATGACCAAGACCCTCGGCTGGACCGTCGAGGAGGTCCTCATCTTCACGGCCAGGTTCCGCGCTGAGATGAAGAAGAAGAGCAACTGCGGCTGGATTCTAACGTGAGTGCAAACCCCCTCGCCGCAGCAGTTTTATGCGGTGTTTTTATTTTTGTTAGGTGGTTGGACTGCCTTGACATGAAGTTGCTAATGCTTTACTCAGGACTATTGTATACGGTCGGAAGCCTGAGGTGGGAGAAACTTAATCTTACAAAGATGATGAGCATTTAAACGAGGCGCTTAGTCAGTCTAAACTATCGAAGGAGCCCTTTCTTTTACACACGCATTATCTCACCATTGCATTTGCTAGTGAGATTGACGTATGAAGTCAGTCGAAAAAAAAAATCTAATATCCATCTTTACCCAACATCCAACTTCATTCCAGGTTAACCCCTGAATAAGACCTTTTTAGCATTATTTTCCCCACACCCACGCCAGAGGAGGGTAGATGCTAAATATGACATTATTTCAATGTACATCATGGTCAAACATTCGATGGTCTGTTAACCTGGAAGTGATAGCTAGTGTACAATGTCCTACGGCCGTTGGGGGGGTTAAAAAAGATGCATGGCTCCATATATACCCCCAAGATTAGCAATTGTATCGCTTCATCTATATATTTATTTATCTTTGATAACCTTCATTAGTATGAACTACCGACCTATAATAAGCCACAAAGGGGAGGAACGTATTAGCTCTGTCTATGTCATCTGCTTCGTCTGCTTCATTGATGAGTATGGCTTTGAGTCGGTCTTAAGGATGTGTTGCAGTGAACATGATGCTACTAGGTTCTACATATAGACGTCACGACATTATCAATACTGAGTAATACATTTGTTTCTTGTTTCACTTTTCAGCAACACGCAGCCCCTGAGTGTAAGGAAGTCCTAATCCAACACATTAATCTGCAGCCAACCACAAACGCATCCATTACAGAGAAAACACAGTTATCTAGGTATCAATCATGATTATAACAAAAAGTGATAATTCAATTTAAAAAATCCATCATTATCCCTCCTATTTCGTTCAATCAGGCGCCTTTTCTGCTGGATTATGCACTAACCTAGAAATATATAGGGAAAGATGTTGTATCAGAGAGAAGGAGCTCGAAGGGCTAGCAAGTCATTGAATATCGCAACTTGAACTTTCAGCTCTTTCATACTTATTATTGCCATCCATGGATCTTATTCACTGGATTTCGAAAGTCTCCAACACCAAGCACATCATATATAGATTGAAACGGCCTCAGCTGGGCCACATAAGTGATACCTTGGCTACAGCGCTTCTCAGAGATGCGCGAGAGATAAGACAATGGCACAGTCTGCAGAGATTAAGCCAGGATGGACTCCTAAACTATATAGAAAAGGGGGGGAGTTGTCCTGACTTCTCTGAACAGCAACAGCTAAGTGTTCTTTGACCAAGGCATCTATGGGTTAGATACCACGAGCCCCTAGACAATCAGCCACTGTGAATAGTCAAATGGATCCATCGGCTAATTTATGGGAAGATATCCCAACGTAAGCTAGATCGTATCGATTATAGCTATTCTTTTCAGCATTATAGGGATGATAAATTCATCGCAGCTACGTACCGTCGTTCTCGTGAGCAATGTGATCCATTCATTAAAGATGTAGGTACTCTTAATCTCAAACATAGAGACACTACGAAGTCCTAACACTGAGTAGATTATTCCGGATGGTAGGCCATTAAGTGCTAAATCATAGGTAAGAAGCGACGTAATTCCAAGGTTGTTTTATAATGAGACTATGCTGACAATTGCGTGCTTTTAGATAAACAGATCATGGGTCGATATTGGAAAGATCGTGGGACCGTCTGGCATGGACTTGCTTTCCCTCCATTATTCTCTCAATTTGCCAAGTGAATCGATGATTGTAAGGTATCGGGTTGCTCACCTAGCCTACCTATGGCGTATATGTGCAAAACTGAAGTCATCTATTGGTAAATTCATCACGCTCTTCCAACCCTGGTCTTATGGATATGGCCCCGGTACCGCTGTTCAGATAGCAATCGCTGTTCAAGTGTAGTCAAGGTTGACCTGGATTATTTTACTATTGTTTAAGTGTTTGTATTTACATCACTACTCGGCTGGGTGTACGATGACATAGATCTCGTAGTCAAGAAATCGATTGCATGAAATATGAAGAGCAACGAGCATTACGATCGGGACACATTTTAAGCCTCAATTCCAATCAATTCCCCTTCTCCGAGGGTGTTTAAACTTACTGTTGTGTTCATGTCAAATATCACCTCGTCAAACGTTCAATTCCCCGTGATTGGAAAATTTTCAAGTGTATATTGTAGAGTAATACAGCTATTTGACTATCTCCTCTTTCCATCGCTGTTTTTCCCGTTTAGGAAAGCCGGAGTATCGGGGACGGGGACCTGACGTCTAGATTCATTGCATTCGCATTAAGCCCCAACGAGTAGTTGAACAGTTTGGGTGGTATCGATCTCTTACTGGATCTCTGTAGGCTCCGTCTTTGTGATCAACTGCTATATCGAGCGAGATGGATGACCTTTTGTCAAAGCGTTACGGCTGGTGTTGAGGCTGATGGGAAGACTCTGCTCATCTTACTACTGAAAGATCCAGATTCAGTGGTGTTAGTAATACATTCCGAGTGTGTGCGATGCTGATCAGCGAATACGTGAGGCAGTTAGATAGAGTTGCGTATCTTGTGTCCGCTTCAGCAAAGCTCGGTATTCGTGTGACTGTAAGCGGGCTGGCTAGGGATGAGCATTAGGATATGCTAGGCCGCGTAAGAAACAGACCGCGGGTGGTGGTTAGATAGCATTATTCAAATACGCCACAAGTAAGCCGATAGGCCACGAGACTCAATGATGCTGCGGATCAGCAAGGCCGCTTGAACATGGAAAAGAGAAAACAAGCAAAATGTGGTGTAACAGTACTCTATATTAACTGCAGAATACGATAGCGGGTGGCGTAACTCGTTCATAACTGCCGACCATTGAATGCATACTGACCCGGAGCATTCTATACAAGAGGTTCAGATGACAATCCTCGTTTAGAATTGAGGGTCATAGCCAGAATTGGAAGTTCGCTTTCTGTAATTAACCTATCATTGGTCAGAAGACGTGTCCTGCAGCAACAAAGTCAGATAGCTCGAGAGCGGGGAAGCTGATCTCCTTTAGCTGCAACACAACCTCACCAGCCCGAGTCTCCAATCTGCGAAGTCGGACGAGTTTGAATGTGCTTACATCATTGCACTCTTCACCTCTTGTTCGATAGCCCCCCGCCGAAGTGAGGTTCATCCACAATCTTCCATAATCGGTTGCTCGGGGTGCTCGCATTTGCAGTGAAACCAATTGTAATTATTGAGTAACATACCGCGGGATGCCTGACTGCAAATTGGGCGGCCAGTGAAAGTAGCAAATAGTATCTCACAGATGAATGTGATCATAGGAGTACCGATTGCTATTTCAGAATTTTGTTGGTTTACCGAGACCCACCGCGACACATAGACGCGAAGCTCCTTGAGTTGACACTTGAGGCTGTGTCCTAGGAGATGTCGCAAAACTATATTGAGCCAAATAGCTCGAGATCTCCAGATCCTTCGGAATCCCTGTTTTCATTGCTATCCTCGTCGGTTTGGTCTATCGATGCTGCTTGATTGGCAGCAAGTGCGATATCCGTGTCACTGTCGTCAAAGATTCGCTGCAGTCCCTGTATTTCTTTAGACATTATTTGATCATCCATACCGTGGGCATTGGAAATGACCGTTTCGACATCGGGTAAGTCTTCATCGTCATCGCTATTATAGCCGCCAGGATGCGAGTCTGAATCATCGCTTATCTCCACCACGGATGGCTGTGGTTGGACATCACTAGGCGGTAATTGAGCTGCAGCATTCGAAGTGGACTGCAGAGCGGGCGGCTGAAAGCTGTTCTGTGCGACACCTAGGGTCTGCTTAAAAGTACTATCGAGTGAGGGCTGACACCTGTACAGTCTAGCATTCTCAACCTCGGCGGGAGAAATATATTTTCCCTTTGATAGCCACCATAAACGTATTGTCGTACTTTGTATTTTCCAAAATTCTTCAGCTTCTTTGAAGGTGGGAGGTCTGTAGATGATAGAACTTTTGCACATCCTTATTTCTCGATGTTCTTCGTTTGAAAGAGGGGTTTGACCCGGCTTGAGACGAGGTGCAGGAGGTTCGCCGAAATCATTCTTACGGGAATCGGCGACGCGATGATGTATTAACCATAATAAAACTTCACTCCTGCGCTTCCTCGAATATTGCTTTGGGTGCTCACGGATAGGCTGAAAGGCAGGAACTCGGAGGTCGCATCGCTTGCGGCGCGTACCGGGAAAAGGTTTCGGACCTCGTTTACCACCGGTCCGACTTGTATTCGAGGACATTATGAAGACACCGTCGTTATTTCTTTAGTAATTCGGAAGGTCAAAATGTCTAGGTTATGCCGTTCTCGATGCGACGGACGGTCTATTGCTGGAAGTGTGTGTATGTGTGTGGCGGATGATGATGATGGATGGATAGATAGAACGGAAGTTGATTTGGAAAAGAACGATTGGTTAATAAAATTCCCAGCTAATTGTTTCTATATTAGCTCTGATAGGTTTATCAACTGGAAGGTTAGTGTCGTTCAGAGTATGGGGCCACGGGCAAGGACGGGCAGGGCGGGTTTCCCGTTCCAATTGGGCGCTAAGCTATATTAGGTCTAGACGGATCTGGACCTGCCCTATCAAGTCTTGTCATTCAGAGCCCTATCAAGCCTTGTGTTTCTTTTAGGGGTACCGGTACCTTATTAATAACACCGAACCCTCTCCAACATACTCCTACCTTGGTACACTGGTACATACTTACCTACATACATACCTCACCATCGCTATTGCGTCGTCGCACTGCAGCAATGTATTCGACCACCGTCCCCTCTGATTGACGACGATTCGCAATCAAGCTTTTCTACCGGTCTTCGTTGGGTGGTGTCGCAATCAATGAGACTGACTGTTGCTACATCAAAAGGGGCGCGTGATGGCGAGTGCGGCTACAGGCGCTGTTCGGGTTGTCTTCTAGAAGCAATCCCCTGTACTGACATCTACTCTGGTTGGACCGCAAGAAGTGGTGGGAGAAAGTTGTTGGCCAATCCTGTCAGGGGCAATGTGCAAATATTGTAACTGTAGATCTCCAACGCACCGGAGGTGCTACGTAAAGAAAGGGTCTGGGGTGTATGTTGCAGCAAGCCTTGCTTGCATATCTGAATCGAAGTTCGACTGAAAGGAATGACAGCGGTGAAAGACCGAATTGATGATGATGCGCTGTCGACAAATTGGACTGCAATCATTAATCGAGTTCGATAAACAGGCTAATCTCGATCTGCTACGAGGGCGGAGGGTGAGATCGCCCGTTCTCCCCTGTTACCTAGGCAGGCTAGGAGGATGAATTGTCAAGCTGGACGATGGGAAGTGCGCGTCCTAACTCAAGTCGAGCATCGCATTGGTTGCCGGTGTGAGTTGACTTTATGTCGTACGCACTCACTGCAAGCAGACATACAGCACGGTCGATCAAACCTGTCGAGGAACGAATGTGCCGGTTGTCGGATACAGTTAAGTGCTTGATGCAACACATCTTTGGCCCCCTTTGAGGAGCAGTCAATGGTTAATCATGTTACATACCTAGGTATGTACCTGAAAAATGGGACATGTCGAGTTGCGGTCAGAAAATCAGAGATTTCAAACTTCCGAGCTGTTGTCGTCCTTTTTTTGTTTAGCGCAGCAATGAGAGAAAAAAAACCCCAGCTGAACTGGGAAGTTGGAAAAAAGTCGAAGAAATTTATCGAATAGGAACGTTGGAGGAATTATTTTCGGTCCTCACTAAGTGGGGCTATACACATATCCCATATACTTCAATAGGTATTATAATACGTACTTAAAATACATAATGTATCCAAGTACGAAGTACTCACATCGGTTGGCAACCTTCCATGGAACATTGAGGTTGTTTGGGGTTGTTCAGTCGCTACATCCAGGCCGAAGAGGGTTACAGTAGATTGATTTGACCATGCAGGTTCTGATTCTGTAATGCTGCGCACCATATTGCGTTTCTTTTTTTGTCTTTTACTACCTACACTAATGTTAAGGACCTATCACAACATCCCTTGACTCCAACTGCAAACTACGTATATCAACTTCCTGTATACTTGCTCTACATTTATGTAGATAATCCTCTAGATGTTGGTCGACCGAAATGCATCTATTGATGATTCACAGCCCGGCATTTATCAAATGTAACTTCGATTGAGCATTCGCTTATTTGCTTAATTGCATTTCTACGCTATACGTCATTAGGTAGGTATCGGTAGGCATAAAGTAGGCACGATCTTGAATCACATGCTCCATAATTTTATAAGTGGCGGGGCAACAAAGCTAGTAGATTCTACCTTTACACTCCTAGTCTAAGTAATTCACACACAAACCCCCCATCAAATTCTCAATTTTACCCTCTCTTTTTTTTTTTACCATCCGTCACAAAAATAAACGAAACCATACAGCAATCTAAACAATCTACTTCCCTCGGAAATCCCATTTCCAAAGCGATCCTACGTGGTATTGGCATATTATCTTATTTTCTATAAGAACCCTCAAATCTATCCGCAAACGATCAACGAAACCCTTTCGCACATCACTCCAGCTTTTTGACTGCGAGTCACAAAGCTCCCTCCACAAGAAGCACCTCTCGACTCGCCTTTGGTCTTTTCAAAGGCACTCAAGCTACCACGGCTTCTACGGCCGTGAGCTTCGTCTCTGATCAAGATTTCAGTCTGCGAAAGACTTTCCATATTATCAACTCCCGACCACCACCGCCTACTTCTGCTGAAGTCCCCTAAAGAGAATCGAACACCCACCTTGCTCGATAACACCCCCAAGTTAAACCCATTTCTCTCCCCAACCCACCAGCTGCCGCATAGGACGAGTTCTGAGGTTCTTCCTCTAATTGAGGGAGAGTCGAGGAGACCTCGTAAGATCGCTGCGGGATCAGGAAGCTACCGTTTTCGACCCCCCTAACACCCACTCGGAGGGACACGTTCTTGGTACCTTACAATTTATATAATACTATCTATTCTCCTGTCTAGATAGTATTTATACTCTTCACAGAGCACCTCACCATCCCCATTTTTGGCATCCTTCACCATCAACCACGAAGGATATGGTTATGGCAACAGCCGCCGTTGAACGCTACGCACCGACTCACTTTGACAATCATATTCATGTCAAGAAACATTACTTTTTTGACCACCAGTATCATCACAATGGTGCCGTAATTGCCAAGCAGTTGATTGGCGATGCTCTTCGCCAACGCGTTGAGAGCATCGACCATGAGTCTTGTGAACCAGGGGATGAAGATACCTTCTTCGTGGGCGATCTTGGCGAGGTCTATCGCCAGCACATGAGATGGAAGAAGAATCTTCCTCGCGTAAAGCCATTCTACGGTATGTGGCCCCTATCCCCCTTGTAGGCTTCCCAATACTAATATGTATATAACAGCCGTCAAGTGTAACCCGGACCCAAAGGTCATCCAGCTTCTTGCTGGACTGGGCACCGGCTTTGACTGTGCCTCGAAGTCCGAGATTGAGCAAGTCCTCAACATGGGCGTCGATCCAACTCGTATCATCTATGCTCAGCCATGCAAGACCAACTCTTACGTGCGCTATGTCGCCAACCAAGGTGTCAAGCAGATGACTTTCGACAACGCCGACGAACTCCGTAAAATTGCAAAGCTCTTCCCTGAAGCCGAGCTCTTTTTGCGCATTTTGACCGATGATTCATCGAGCTTGTGCCGTCTCAGCCTGAAATTCGGCGCATCCCTCGACTCTACTGACGATCTTCTCGCTCTTGCCAAGGACCTCGGGTTGAACGTTGTTGGCGTGAGTTTCCACGTGGGTTCAGGGGCTTCTGATCCCCTTGCCTTCCTCAAGGCTGTTCGGGATGCGGAAACTGTTTTCAAGCAAGCCTATGCTCACGGTTTCGACCTGGCAACGCTCGATGTTGGCGGAGGATTTAGTGGCGATACCTTTGAAGATATGGCCATGGTTCTCCGGGAGGCTCTGGACGAGTACTTCCCGCCGCATGTCAACATTATCGCTGAGCCTGGCCGATACTATGTCTCTTCGGCATTCACCATTGCTTGCAACATCATAGCTCGCCGCACCATCGATAACCCGATCACCGGCGAAACCAGCTACATGACTTATCTCAACGATGGATTGTATGGCAACTTCAGCAGCATCATGTTCGATCACCAACATCCTGTCGCTAAGGTGTTGCGATCGGGCAGACGAACATTCTACAACACTCCTCATGCTAATCATTTGCCCGAGGGTGTCAATGCTGGTATTGAATACTCTATCTGGGGACCCACGTGTGATGGCATTGACCGCATCACTGAGAGCACTCGCTTCGCTCACGAGCTTGATGTGGGTGACTGGCTATACTTTGAGGACATGGGCGCTTATACCAAGTGCTCGGCCACCAAGTTCAATGGCTTCAGCGATAGCCACGATGTCATCTATGTTTGCAGCGAACTTGGCGCGAGAGCTATCATGGGTCCCTAGAAGTCTATTCAAGCAGCTACAAGATACGTTTTTGGCTTGCGAATTGGGGGGTTGCGGAGGTTACATTTTGTTTCCGATTAGAAAATAGAATTAATGATGGCTTGGTCGTCATCATCCCGGAAGGGACCATCTTTCATTCGACACATTGGTTATAGACATAATTTCCCCGGTCAAAGAGGCTGGTAGATATAGAAGTAAAAAAAGAATTAGTCTTAATAGCGAAACAACGTTCATTAATATTGCCTTTTTAATTTCGTAATACATTGATGGTTGGAATTGGTGATGTAAACATATTTTATTTTCATTCCCAAGGTCATATTTAAATCAATAAGTTTCTCATTTCTCACAGGTAGCTAATAACCAATACGTCCTACGCAGAGAAATGCGAATTACCCCTTTTAGTCTTTGAAGTTGTTAAAATCAATCTTACGTACTTATAACTAGCCAGCATCCACCCTTATCGGCGACACTTTCCTAAGCGTTCTCTTAACTTCATAGCATTCAACACGCAGTCAGTTATCAGTCCCATTTTGAATTCCTGTCTTCAACCTTTGTTTGGTCCTGAATACTAGTAATCGGTAATAAGAGCTTATCATTAGAAAGAGTCAGTTTTGTAAGGCCAACTTGCAAGAACCGCTTCCATGAGGAAAACGCATGATGTTATATGTTTAACGAGATAGACAATTATGTCGGGGGTCAAAATATTCACTCTCTTGCTATGAATCCCTTATCATCATCGATTTGCTATTCCCACCAGAAAAATTGACAGAATTTGTTAGGTGAAGGTGTCCAGCTAAGAGAATTTGAGATTAGTTATACGTAATATGGGTATATGGATATTTCCCAATGCCAAAGGGGGGACAAAGAATTATTGGGAATAAACTCCAAAAGTTCTTTTAAGCAATGAAGGCCATATTGTCAATATCATCACAGCTATAGGCCATTAAACACTTGTGATGATGCGGACTATATTATATAGCATGTAAGAATGCTGTGCCAGGATCTCTAACCCTAACTGCACTAGATCGTGGTATACATACAGGAGTTCTCCCTGTTCATGGTGTCTCAAGTATATCTCTCCCCTCGGGTATGCATCTAACTAGAAGAGATTAACTGGGCCTCTGACATTTTGTATCTGTTAATGCCAACAATTCTCATTATCTCGGATATTATTTGACTCCTACATATAGGTTCATAACATGTCAGTATAATATAATCCATATTTTAATATTATGACTTCGGAGGCTGTTTTGCCTCTTGCCCCTGTATTTGGAGAATGGTGTTAGGACAACCACCTACTTAATTTGTGACTGTGATACTCAAAGTCTACGTCGACATAAAGCAGAATCACAGTGTGACGGACACGTCTGAAAATTTGGTTGGTTCATTAGAATGGACGAAGCAAACACCCAGTTAGGTAATGAATGATCTTTCAAAAATTGTCGCCCTTTGCTTGCTTCTACCTGCCCAGATGACTTAGATAGGAAAGTCACACACCTTCCATGACAACACTGATAGCAAGATGTTTGAAATGTTGCTTCCATACACCAGTAATACTTACCTAAAGGCAGTTGTTAACTCACTAGTTATTTCCCGAAATGCCTCATCAACTCAAAATCCCTACATCTCAAATACTTTAAAAGTACTATATCATATTTACACTCGATCCATCTTCAACTTCAAACCACAACCTAACAATCTACCAATCCCCTACCTACGTGTTCCTCCAAACCTATTGACAACTTTGAGAACACATCCAAGATGAAGACCTATTCGGCTCTCGCCTTTATCTCGCCAATCCTGGCTACCGTCGTCAGGGTAAGTCATCTTCTTCGTCATGACAAGAGCTATTAGTAACCTTTGACGCAAGCTCCCTCACCAACCAGCAAACTCTCATGGCAGCTACCTCAACCGAACTCATCCAGTCAACCTCGAGGTTAGTCCCGCTCTCTTCATCCTGTGCTTCACCCTCGTTGGAATCTCGTACTTACCAACGCGTTGCAAAGCCGCGCGATGACATCACAGTCCTCTGCGGCGCTCCCCCAGACTATCCTGACAGCGACTATCCCGCTTTCGACTACAGCTACCCTATCGGACTCCTGCTGAGCGGCCGTGATTTGAAGCTTCACGTCGACGCGGGCCCGAAGAAGTGCAAGCAGGCAGCCTGCAACGAGGGCGGTGGCGCGGGTGTCTTCCTCTGCAATGACCAGAGCAATGCCATCGACATTCTGTACACGGACATTGTAAGCACCCCTCAAGTAGGAGCCACTGAGAAGATTATTAACCTCAGCACCAGGGCTTTTTCGCACAGCGAGTGTTTGAGAAGTGCAAGCATCGCCAAGATGGATCCGACTACATCCAGGAAGGCCAGGCTTTCAACCCCGACAACTGGAACGTGATCCTGACCGACGTGGGCAGCATTTGCACCGCTTCGTCTCTTCCTGGTTTCCCTTAAACGAGTTCTTCTAGCCTCTCCTGTCCATGGGGACTTAGGCTGTGACTGATGCATTATAATATCGTTATGTTGCTGGAAAAATAGTGTACTAAAGAGGTTGAATTGCACCTTCGAAGGTTTTCATAACTAAATCGATTACCCACCTGTTCTGGCTAATAGACATTTTGGACTTCGATAAACATGAAATGGCTTGAAATGATAGATATATCTTTAGAACGTGATTGTTAATCAACTTACTTAATCGACTTACATGATGACTGCCTGCCGAAGGATCGACGTATTCCTCTATTGGGGGCTCAATGCTACCTTGGAGAGAATAGGGGCCCCATATTCTCCCCCTTTTCGCTTTCGCCAATCATTCCTGCAGCCGCCTTTCCGCGTTACACTCCTATGTATAGATAGACTTCGAATCACTAATTACCAAATGGGTATGGACTCTCATTTTGAGTGAAGACTACTAGTTTTCAACTCAATGCCTACCTATCTAGGTACCTGATCTCATCTTAGCCATTGGTAACACAAAGACTAAACAATTTTTCAGCTTGAACATTTGTCGTAACCACGATTAGGCGAGCTCCATTAGGAATACAGAAAAATAGTTTAGGGAAAGTCTCGGGAAGGAATTGATAAATCCATCACTTTCCCAGCTGTATTTCATTTTCACCTGGTGATAGTTTCACGACATGAGGGTCGAATGATTAATAAACAATTGGTCTATAAGAGGTAATAAGCCCGCGGAGTATAGTGTCGAACACGATGTGCGCTGATCAACACGCGGCGGCGAAGGCTATGCACTTCCTATTCGACGCCGCGCGAGTCAACTCCGCACTCCTCGCTACGATAGCCTATGCTCTCACTCAGCAACCACTTCCTGGTATACGTCCAACTGAGTATAAGTGCCAAGCATTTTCACACCTTCAGTGATTATTTCATGTCACACGATATCGAGCAACTAGTCTTCCAGCCTACCCCTGACCTTCTCAAGACTTATTTATACATTTTGTTGTTAGGTCCTACCAACCTACAATATGCATAAACTAAGCTCCAACGAGAGTTTCAATTTCGAGATCCTGCGCATGCTCGCGCACACGGCTTACAATGGCGCCGACATCAGCGAGTGTCTCATCGCGGCGGAGGAGATCGTCCCTGGCGACTTTGAGTCCTGGTACACGGCGTGGAACAAGCGCGCGGAACGGGTTCTGTCCCACGTCAAGGACATGAAGGACCCCATCTCCATCCGAGACGCCATGTTCCGTGCTTCGACGTACAGCCGCGCGGCTGACTTCTATCTGCACGGGAACTGGGATGACCCACGCATCACCTCCCTGTGGAAGAGGCAGGCCGAGTGCTTCACCGAGGCCATCTCGAGGCTGGACAACCCGGGGTACCGGAAGCTGATCAAGGCGGACGGGTTCGACGTCCCCATCATCGTCTTCCCCGCCGGCAAGCAGGGCGACGTGAAGAAACGCCCTACCATCCTGTTGGGTAATGGGTTCGACGGCTCCATGGAGGAGATGTACCACATGCACGGCGCGCCGGCCCTCGAGCGTGGGTACAACGTCGTGGTCTACGACGGGCCGGGACAGCCGACCGTCCGCCGCGACCAGGGTCTCGGGTTCATCCACAACTGGGAGGCTGTCGTCACACCCGTCATCGACTTCCTCGAGACGCTGCCGTTCGTGGACATCACCAAGATCGGCATCGTGGGATTCAGCATGGGCGCGTACCTCTGCGCGCGCGCTGCCGCCTTCGAGCCGCGCATCGCGGCCGTCTTCCAGATTGACGGGCTGTACGACTTCACCAAGACCCCCGTGTTCCTATCCGGCGGGGTCAGCCAGCTCACCCACGTCAACGACGAGGCGGCCGCACAGGCCGTGCTTGCGGACCAGTCCGTGCCCGCGGGCGTGCGTTGGGTCATGGGCCACGGGCTCTGGTCCTTCAAGGTACGCACGCGCGCCGAGTTCATGGAGAAGGCTAGTAAGTTCAGCTTAGTGGGCATCATCGATCGCATCAAGTGCCCCGTGTTCATCGGCGATCCTAAGAAGGACATGTTCTTCCAGGGTCAGCCGCAGTTGATGAAAGAGGCGCTAGGGGACAGGGCGACGCTGGTCACGTTTACGGCTGAGGACGGGGCGGAGGAGCATTGCCATTTTGGTGCGGAGAGATATACTAATTATGTTATGTATAACTGGTTTGAGGAGAAGGTCGTGAAGGCGTGAGACCTTGTTTGCGGATTGGTTTGCATTGTCATATTCCGTACGATACGTACATAGCAAGTATTGGCCTCTCGAGTCATTAGCGAGTCATCTAAACTCATACAAAACTTGGTCATGGTCAAGTTTTACTCATCTCCTATTATGAGAGTAGGTGATGATCGTGGTAAGTTGAGTCGGATGATAGTGGAAATATGAATGGTTGTGTTGAGGTTGAAGGTCGGTGACGATGTTGAAGGAATATTAGAATTGGATTAGGTTCGCACTAATCTGTAGTGTCAACTTTAAATCGTACGCGTTAACTGATTCCAGGTTTAGAGCGTGTTTCATTTTCGTGCAGCTCCGGAGTAGTACTGTACCAGGGCCTTTGTTTAATTTACAAATGGAAGTTACATTTTAATCGATGTGAACTTTATTACCGTGACATCTTTTTATTTTCTTTCAACCAAGACCGAGATGCAACTTTATTCACTTCAACTATGGCTCCAAATGCCGCAAAATCGATCCTTTTCGCCGAAAACCGAACCCTCGCCGGCGAAAATGAAAGCCAGGACAGTCAAGACTTGTTAATGAAGCACATGCTTAAACATGGCCTCGGTGTGGTGAGTGGCGTTCACCGTCGCCTTTTGCTATTGGCTCTCGTCTAATTGGCCTTTATGGAATAGTATACAAGTACTCCGCCTTCATCTGTCGAACATCAATCAAAGAGGACTCCAGCGGTTTCCAGCATAAAACCAACGAAGGTAGATATTCCGCTTTTGGTGGAGGGGTTAGAAGAAGAATGGCCAAATCTAGATAAGGTAAATATGACGTGCATGCTCTCGTCGTTTTACCGTAGGTCACAACATTGCGGCCTTCATATTTTACAAGGATGGCACTGATCCGAATGCGCCCTACTAGCAACCTCGAAACGCGTCAAACGCGCTCAGCGCCGAGAACCTTCCTTCGAAGCAATCAAGCAAGTTGCCACCAAATCCACTCGAAACTCCTGAGGTCGTGCAGATCGTGGAAGTCCCCCTCGTAACGGTTCCTGTTCAGCCAATTCTTAACAATGCTATTTCTGCGCTCGAGGGACCAAGTCGGTTGACTAACAATGCTGCCTTGTCTGCACTTCCATCGTCAAACAAATTAAAGAAAACAACAGGAGAAATGTCGTCCGATTCGCCAACCCAGTCGAACGATGGCCGCAGTTATGAGCAATATGCCGACGATAATTCGCAGCTACAATCGTCACAGGCGAGTGGCATCCACGAACATCGTACCCTTCAGGAAAACGACACTGGGTTCCTAAACTTCAAGCGCCCTTCATTCGATATACCAGAATCGGCGCCAGAAGACGTCGAGGTCAACCATGCCAATGACCCATCTGGAAGATCACAACCAATATCCCAAGCGCCTGGGACAGATACCCATGCGGTAGTTCCTAAGACCCCGGCGATAGGACAGAGATTATTTCAAAATGGTGGGAACGGCGCGCCATTGATGGCAGCATCGCAACTGTTCGGTCAGACCCCGTGGACCTCGACAGTTAAGAAAGCCAGTCCTACGTCGTCTCGTCCGTCGCCCTACGCCTTGAACCACAACATAATCTCACCAAATCCTCTTGCGTCGTCCCCGTTGAAAAACAGGGGGCTTATGACCTCGCCCACCAATGCCTACACATCGAGTCCTGCATTTCCTGGAGTCTCGTCAAGACCCTCGTCAAGACCCTTGGGCAAAGAAACATCATCAGCCCCTATGAATAGCCGTGAGGATGAGGGTCACAATAAAGGAAATGTTGCTGAAACGCTGCTTCCTCGATTTGAGGCTCCAAGGCGCAAACCCTTCTTGGAGCCTATTGGCGAATATAAATCTCTGCGAAGGCAAAGCTTGGAAGCAGATGACACCAAATCTCCAACCCACAGTAACGGCGAGGAAGATTCGGACACCGAAGCCGAGGCAGCTGCTTATCGTCGTCGCCTAGCCCGGTTGAAGCAAGAAAAAGCTAGTAAATCCTTTCCATACATTATTCTGCCTCGGTCAAGCTCGAATAAAGGTGATAATGTGGAGGTGCCGTCAACTAGCCGAACTAAGTCTGTCAATAATGGGAGAAGGGCAGAATCGGAGCGGTATTTGGCACAGTGCCACGGCAAGACTACTACAGACAATGATGGATCGCAGGAAACCGTGGCAGACTCTCAAGAGGTTCCGGCGCAAGCACAACACACCGAAACTAACTTCAAAGCGTCTGATGAATCTAATGAAAGGAAGACTGATAATACCGAAGAAGCTCACAATGCTCATCTTCCAAGATCTCCGGCCCCCGTGACCAATGCGGACTACAGGGACACCATCCCCGAGACTAGTCCTCCAGGCACATCAATACAGCCACCTAAATTATTAGGTGATATAATGGGACAATACTCTAGTATGAGATCTGAATCCGAAGCAGTGTCGTTTCCAGCCATATCAAGCGGAACAGGTCCTGGACAGGAGCTAAAGCAATCGAATGACCCCAAATCTTCAAGTCTCCCCGAACAGCAATCATCGATTCCTACCAATCGAAAACACCAATCTAGCCGAGGTCGGGCTCCTTTGGAGTCTTCACCTTCTATCGTTTTAGCATCTTCCCCGCAACCCGCAACTCGGCGCTCGGCGAGGCTCGGGAATATAGTCACGCCATCATCAACAGGACACAATTCACCCCTTCCATCAGACTCTGGGACGAGAACATCAGCCTTGTCATCTCTATCAGCAACGCCGAACATGTCATCAAGTGCTACGCCAAGTACGGATCCCGATAATGTATCCGTAATTAGCAGGAGACGAAGCTCATCTCCAGCCGTTAAAAAGATACAGCGTCGAGGAAGGCCAGCGACATCCGTTTCAGGACCTTCGTCTTCCTTACCTCAGATTAAGACAAATTCCCGTTCTCGTGAGAGTATGAGAAGATTAACACGCCACAGCTCAATATCAGCCGACGAATTAGCTAATTCGCCGGTGTCTATGTCTAGCAAGGATGAGCGCAAACCGCCTACCCGCAAGCTTGCAAGGCAGTCTATTGCTAATCAAAATCTGCGTCGTGAGTCTACAATGAAACATGGCATCTTTGAAGGGATGGTATTTGCCCTCTCGATCCAAAGTGAACAGGTTCGGAAGAACAAGGACAAAGCTGCTGTCGAACGTATAATCCGTCAGGAAGGCGGTAAGATCCTCTCTGGCGGTTTTGATGAGCTTTTCAAATTTGATTCATTTGAAGCTACAAGCAACACGTCCGCTGCGCATACTTTATCTAGCTCGTTGACGCTATTTGACCAAGATACCGGATTCACAGCTTTAATAGCTGACAGAGATTCTCGAAAAGCAAAATACATGCAGGCTCTTGCGCTCGGCATTCCATGCTTGGCACCCAAGTGGATTTTAGATTGCAAGTCAAAGAAGGAAATAGTAGATTGGACTTCATATCTGCTATGCGCCGGGCCAAGCGCGCTCCTCGGGGGAGCTGTCCGATCGCGTAATCTGCAGCCATATGATGCCTCGCTGGCCAAACTGGAGGATGTGATCAACAACAGGCCTAAGCTACTAGACAACGCACGGGTTCTTCTAATCATGAAGAGAACTAAGAACGAAGAGAAGAGACTACCATACGTTTTCCTGGCACAGGTTCTCGGTGGCTCGTTAGTGCGAGTGTATAGTCTCGAGGAAGCCAGAGCCAAGCTTCGAGATGAGGAGTCTCAAGATCAGCCATTTGACTGGGTGTATGTGGACGACCATCTCAAGGACGCCCAGAATGCATTATTTGGCTCATCTACAGGAAATGGGGTCTCGAACCCTAAGAAACGGAAGCGACAGAGTATAGGAACAGGGACAACCGAATCTGACCGGCCACCAAAGAGGATTAGGACTCTCAGCGACGAGCTGGTTATTCAGAGCCTCATTCTGGGGAGACTAATTGAGGATGGGGAGATGGAAGAGTAGATACGGTTGCGATTCATGCTGTGTGTAAGTTTAGTAATGGGGTGTCATCTCTTGAGAGCATCTCGATGGCGTCGGGCTTTGGGGACATGTACAGGCGCCTTGCGTCAGAGGGCGTCTTCATAGCATTCATGGATGGCAAAATGCATTTTTCAGGTTCGGAGAATGACCGATGATGCACTTGGGGAAAAAAAAGTGTAATGAACGATATAATTTTCTCGGACGGCTCTGCTTGCTGCGTTAGCAAGTACCTTGATAACTGTGTAAATATTACGGGTTGACACGTCTCAATACGAAATCAAGGATGTGCTAAGCTATGTTGACGTATTACAATTCTCGTTAGGGAAGTAAGGCTTTGAGGCTTCACGAGATGCATCTTAGGTGGTAATAGACCGTAAATAATGTCGTCATCCCGACGATATGCATCAAGTATATAAGAGGCCGCGTTATAGCGACCTGCCTTGATTTCTTGCCAACTCGATCGCGAGGCTAGGGCTCTTCCTGGTTTGTACGACCGAGACGTTGCAAGGAATCCAAGTTAGAAGACTCGGGAATGGGTAAACAATGGGGAAGAGGCTATTAGGCGAGATCGAGATCTTGAGGCTCGATCGGAAAATACTAATAGTTCTCGATTTATGTAATTGTTTATTCAACGTCGCAAAGCCTTGCTCAGGAGTACCTCATAACCATACAGCTCACATGAATCCTTCGATACGATGAAGCAAAAGGAAATAAGAAGAGTCGTAAGGGGGGAAAAAACTTGGAATTGTACATACAGACCCATTTATTGTACCTTTGAAAAGTGGAATTTGTGAGTTGGGAAGAAAGTGAAAATAGTAAGGCGCGTTCCTGACGCCGGTGAGCTTCCCCTCCGAGACTGGATCTGGAAGAGGAAGGATGACTCGCGACACTTTCCATTATCTTCCTGTTCTTCCTGGTCACGGGAGTAGAAAGTTTAGTGCTACTACAAGCGAGTTGCTAGGGCCGGACGAAATTGGGGCAACTTTCCTTCCCCATGATGCTCAAAGATAAGCAAGTTGAAGTTTGTAAAGGAAAGGAGCCGCATATTTCGGTGCCGCTAAGAACCTTCCCCTGTCCGATGTTTTCGGGATGATTGTTCTTTTTTACTTCGCACCTGCTTCTAAGGTGTTAAGGTGTAAGGTTCCGAGATGGAGTTACCCAACGGAACCGTCGTTAGCTACAATTATAAAATTAGACAATACAATTCGCATGTACAGAATGTTCAAAGGAATGGCCTAGAAGCCTTGGTAAACCCCGCATTCTTCATTTGTTTTCTCTGGCGATCATTTCTAGAGAAGTGGTGACATTTATCATCTTGCGTGGAGAAACGAAAATGAAGAGAAATGGCTATTGGAGCGGGGTGCGACGGGGCGGCGCGGAATCACCTATCGTCAATGTCGCTGACAGCACGGGGGGGATGAGTTGAGTCGGTTGAGACATTAAAGAAAATCCGCACTACTCGTTAGCTACATGAAGTTTCGATAGTTCCCGGCTAGAGCAGAGACCAATCTGCATAGGATTCTGCGGCCCATCGCAGAGCCAGCAACATGGGGATTTGCCATGCATGAGAATGGCACGCACGATATAGTGCCATGCCAACCAACCCTACATACATACATGCCTACATGTGGCTACTTCGCTATCGTAGGCATGTATAAGGTATGTAAGAGATACAAAGAAACCTGCGACCTTTTTTAAGAAAAGCTGACCGCTTGGTTCCTTATCGTCGCATTGCAGCTTTGGTTTAAGCTCTCGTGCCGTGCCAGGACACACAGGCGTTGACATGGAGCCAGCCTTCTTAATATTCCGGTGCATGTGTAGGATTCCAGCGAGAGGCCGTAGCAAATGCTCCGTGCATTTGCCAATCCGATATACCCGTTCTTTCGGTTCGGGACAGGCCAACCCTACGACCTACGAGGAGAGATTCGGGATCGAACGATTTGACGATTTCTCGTAGGTAAGCAAATCGCATCTCCTCGCGCGCCGCCGAGATCCAGATTGGCACATTCGAAAATTTCGAAACGTGAGAGACTCACGCCGTTGTATTCGGAACACGTGCTGCATTCCATGAGGCCGGAACTCTCGGCGTGATATAATATTGGACAGAGTATAACCCTGGGGCTCAACAGGGATGGCGGGACCACGATGACACCCGCCATTGAGGATGGGGATAAGGTAGTGTGGGCTAGGTAAGTCTAGGTACTGATTCGGTTCACTTAAACAAATGACCGCCAAGTAAACATGAGAAGCCTATCATCGTGCGTTTACCAAATCATCAATTTTAAGCCTTGTATAGGGCAGACATCTGCTTTAAACTCTCAGACAGTTGCGGAAGACAAGATAGCCTATTGAACGTATTAATAGTGAGTTAGGCCGGTGCCCAGGTGGTTTTAATAGACTTGTAATATGCTGATTGGAGCCAGCCTCAGCCTAGAACCACCCGGAACGAGAACCGTTAATTGATTGCCCATACTGTACTTCAGTTCTAAACATGACTCGCTGGTGGCGAGACTTGGAAGCTTGATTGATGAAGCTTAGCAGCAATAACGAACTAGCGCCTTACGGGGAAAGTGTACCTAGATTTGCGAATAGAATGGCCAGCCTTAGCGAATTGTAGTTCCATAGCCTGGCCGAGCCTCGCGAAGCTGAACAACGCAGACATTATCAGACCTTACCAATTGTAATTCTTGTCTTAGTCGCTTGCTTGATATCGTCCGTTTTCCACATTTGTATCACTGGCCTTCTGCCCCTTCCAATCTTGCAATTCCAGGTTGTCTTTCCATTGTGTCTTCGTGCCATCCATATGTCCCCTTAATCTGAGAATTGTGAGGGAGAACGAACCTATCGTGTGTAGTCGGACTGAGGCTTCAGCATTTACCGACGAATGTCTTGGCATCTGTCATAGTCTGCGGAGTACCTAAGATATAAAAAATATTGAAAGTCGCTGGGCTTCGCAGGTGTCAGCAGGTCTTGTCAATTCCGTATGGGAGAAGGATATGGATATCCATGCTACTTAGGCCTCGTTTTAAGCGCTATTGAACAAATCCTCGGCATTGCAGCGTAGGGACACCAGCTATCTCAGCGTCACACCGTTTCATTATAATCCCAAGTTATCGGTGCTAGCTACTGTAGACAGCTAGGCTTGGTGACATCTTAGCCCCCAGGTCCCATCGAGAAATTCGCCGAGTTTGAGAAATGCATTTCATCATTGTTTGTTCGAACTTCGTGTTCTCATGTTCACAGACCTTTGACGTTTTAGGTAACCTCTCAGACACCGAATGAGGTGTCTCAAGCAAACTTGGAAATTGTTTGCTACGACTTACAGGGGATGCATCAAGAAACAGCCCTGGAAGTGAAAGTTACAGGTGTGAGGTGGATGGGGTTTTGACGATTGACAGCTGTAATTGTAAGGTACTTATTGTATAATTATACATAAATATGCACTTACAGATTGTGGAGTTGTTAGAAGTAACAGGGATCGACTGGCTTACTTAGATCAATTACTATCCTAAAACGGCAATACCTCATCCAATGTCACCGATAGCACGTCGTGATATCCCCGCAGATATGTAGCCTTAGTTGAGAATTAGCGCTATCGTACGGGTTCTTACTGCTTGCTGGAGCGAACTGGCCTCTTACATTAGAGGTAAGCTGGGAGGTAGTCACGGCAGGAGTATATTGGCGAGAACCATCGATAGTAAGAAAAATGACAAACTGCAACTGCAAATGCGACTGCAACTTCGGGCAATCCCATCTAACAAATCCCATCCAGGGTTTCGTAATTCTCGCTATTCCTCGCACCTTTTCCCCCGCCTTTTGAAATGGGATAGTGCAGGTGGGCAGTTAATGATTCCAATAGTAACACCGAGACGAACGATGTATTCCAATCACTACCAAAACTAGAAGAATATAGAACCATGAAAGATCCAGAACCCTTGCCTGATTTTTTCTTCTACATAGTAATATGTATTTCCAGGTTCTTATTAGAGTCCGTCATCTGGGGTATCGTATCCAACGTATCCTCCTACTATTAATAAAAGGATCAAGACATCATCATTATCGACTTAAATGTCACTGATCATCAGTTACCTACCTAATCTATGTTGCCGCCTCCACACGTAGTTATTTATATACATACTCGTTTTCAGAAACTTTGCCTTGGCTTTTTCATTCCAGTATAGATCCGGAAGATCAAGACCATTTAATATATCTCATACATCTCTTTCTTAATTAAAGGGAAAAAAAGAAAAGATATATTCCTCACCTTGAGTCTTGGCTTTTCTTTGCATGCATCGTTGCAGTGCATCATCTTCTCCGTGTTTTCTCAAGAAGAAGAGAGGATCGGCAGTCGATGTTCGCAGCCCGGTTTCCTTATTGACGCCGTCATTGGACAATCCCTTCTCCAAACGTCAACAAAATATCGAGATCACGTCAACAGCTGCGAAGTGATTAGCGACTAACGAGGCCGCCTGTTTCTAAATACGAATCTAATTGGCGGAGTTGACGATCAAGCAATTCGGTGCCACACCGAACCGAGCGCTTTCAGCTGGGATTGTGCACACCCCTTCATCTTCACCACTTTAACCACTCTGACTTGCCTATCGTATCGTCATATTTTTTCGCATCTGTTTATTGTTGTTTTTTTGGCGTCAAGTCAAAAACAGAAGCAGAAACAAGGATTAGTGCCACCACCCCCGAACGAGTCTGATTACACTGTACTCGGCTTGCAGGCGCTTGTTAAGACGGCATCCAAATAATTCCGACTAGCCGGATACTTAAGAAGGGAACCTGGAAACAACCGAAGCCGGCTCGGCGTAAAAGCTAAAACTAAAAAATAATAACGTCAACTTCTTTTTTGACTTTGTTTTAGACCTTTCGACCTGTTCCGAGGGAACGAAAAGGACTAAGAACTAAGTTTACTCTACTAAGCCTTTTTCCATTTAGCGGCAACTCGGGTACGGGTACAGATGTACGTACAATAGCAGATGATAACGTTGTTACGGGTTTAAACAAACGGGTTTTATCATCATCATCATCAACGGCCCCGGGCTATACCCAGGTACCTTGTTGGACATACAATTATTCGAATACTTTCACTTCCACTTAATTTAGACTTTTGTTGGAAAGTTGCGAATTTCGTCATCCGGGAACAATTCACAATTCTCGCAAAAGGGAAGAAGAACATTGAAGATAAAGCTTCTTGTCTTTCTCTGTTCTCTGTTCTCTGTAACTTGGGATACCACGAAGTTCCTTGTCAACATTCGTTCATCGTTCATCGTTCTCGTCTTATTAGTTCCTCCGGTTGTCCTTTGCGGCTACTACCACCACCTACCTACATACCTAGTAACCAACCAACCAACTTGGACCAACCTGTCTAGGGTATTTTAGGTGCCGTAGCGCTAAGAGATACATCCTACCCATACATTACCACTCATACCATACATACGACAGCTACCCCCCACTAGGAGCGAAGTTCAGCCCACTTCGTCTCGAGAGAGCAGAGAGGGAAAAAAACGCTAGACCACGGAGTGTGCGAGAGTAAAAAAGATCCCACATTCCACACGTGTGTCGACCAGTTAGAATCGATTCAGAAAAGGCCGGGCTCCCAACCAAGAACCAAGGAGAAACGCAGCTCTCGGCGACTGGACATCATCCACATCAGCAAGAAAAAATACATATCCATCACACAGCCTACTTATGCAACGTTGACTTGCCCAGGTTCAGGTCCAGGTCCAGGTTCAGGTTCAGGTACCTGACTAAACCTGGCTACCAAATCTCCAGATACTTTGTTTCTCGATTTCCCATCCACTTCAGCCTCCACAATCGCACCATATTTCTTTGTAAAAGAAATTCCATACAGTCTACAAAAAGTCTACAATACCAATATAATAACGACAACAGACCCATTGTGCTTCCGGTCGATCCATCATCCCAGCACATTCGAACTTGCAACTTTCGAGTATACGTACATATCAGAACTTTTTCATACCAACTGTCGGTTATCTCTCCAACCCACTCGTCCCGAAGAGTACCAGTGCATGCATGTCTTATTAGAAACGGATCCTGTCTCCTCCAAAAGCCTATCTCTCTCCCTTTGCCAACCCAACGCCGATCCGGCCTAACGAAGCCACCGACAGAAATAAGCAATTAACATCGTCAGTGCTTTTTTTCGTTCTTGCCCACAGGAATTGCTAAAAAGGGGGGCCGAACCAAAGAAAAAAAAATCTCATCATGTTAGGCCAAGACCATAATATGAGGTTGAGATCTCTCGATCCCTCTCCTCAAGTTTATGCCCATTCAAGACAAAGAACTTCCTCCTCTAACATATTCCCGCAAGCCCTCACACCAATGCAACATCTACAACAACCGCAGCCCTCGATGGGCCACACCCGACGATCGCCCTCCGTCAACACCTTCAGCACAACCTCGAGCGTTCCCCCACCTGCCGCCTACCGAACATCTCCCACTACCGAGGTTCGCCGTAGCACCTCCTCGAGGTCGGGAGGCAACGTCCCCACGAGCTACGTCGCCTTGCTCCGAAAGCAAAAAGCCACCGTGTGGTGCGATCGGGCACAATCCGAAGACCCGCGAATCCAAGCCCAACAGCGTGCGGCGAAACAAAGAGCCAACCAGGAAGTCACCGTCGGCACGATACAAAGTCGCACTTCCACCGGCCTAGGCAGCACCGGCGGCAAGGTAGCGGCGAAGATCCGGCATCACGGCAAGCCAGGCGTGGTGGGATATGCGCCCGATAGCAATTACATGGGCGTGACGGGAGTGCCGATGCGTCTGAGCGCGACCGAGGTCGAAGGCGAAGACGGCGAGGAAGACGACCTGTCGATGCGACGCCTGCACCACCGTAGGACGGGAAGCAGCGGGCGCAGTAGCACTGCCAGCAGCAGGCGGGGAGGCCTCGCGTACCGGACCTCGGGCGCCTCGCAAGGGAGCAAGCGATGGAGCCCCGGGGACACGCCGGAGCGCGCGGGGAGCATGGTGATCGAGGACGCCGAGTACACGCCCGGAGACGACAAGCTCGGCCGCCCCCAGAGCACCCGCAGCGGGAGCAGCGCCGAGAAGGCCGACGCCTTGCCGGAGCTGACCAGCGCTAGCGCTGCCAAGCTCGCGAGTAACAGCAAGATGAACGCCGCGCTCACGCGGGAGAAGAGCGTCAAGAACCCCGAAGACCTCCGCCGGCGCGGCAGCGTCGACGAGCGCACCATGACCCTCACGGCCGGCCGGCTGTACATCGCTAACCCCGACTAACGGGGCGGACGACTTCTTCTTATTCCTCCCTCCTACCAAGGACTTGCATCCTCGCGTTTCGCATTTCATTGTTGTTGTTTTTCAGGGTCCGACGTCCGAAAATACCACAGCGGGGTGTTTTTATTTTATTTTTCTCGAAGAGGGATATCCTTTGCATCGTATCGGCGTTGTTTTATTATTTTAATTTGGGGGAGGGCCTTTTGCGTGAATGCAGGACAGGTCATCCTGAAGGGCACATCCAGAGATTTTTCAGGGGCATGGACCAGTCCACCACCATTACGGTCGTTCATGGGTTAATCGGTTGAGCCTTTTTTTTCTTGGTTGTTATGTGGTTTTTTTCCCCTCCATTTTTTTTTTCAAAGCATATACCCTCGCTACCGCTTTGAAACTTGTTTCCTCCTTTTTTTTTGCTTGTGTTGTGTGGTCCTTTTACCGGCCGGGCTCGTTGAGCGAGACGGCAGGAGTCTGAAAAGTTGGTGGAGGGTTTCTGTTTGCCTCTCTTCGTCGGCCTTTGGGCCTAGGAGTTAATGTGATTGGGAAAGAAAAATCAAAAGAGAGAAGAGAGGATAGGAAGACGACGTTAATACCGCGCTAGCGTGTGTGTTCGTCGATGGAATTGTTAGCAGCCCTGCCACCAAGCGAAGGAAGAAAGAGAAGGAGAGAGGATGGGGGAGAGGAGGGAGAGCTTTAAGTTGAAGATACCAAATATGAATATCGGGGTCCGCTTGCGGACACTGCCTTTTTTTGCGCTCCTGCTGGTTTATATGCTTTGTGAAGCTTGTTAGCACCGCCGACTCTGTCTGGTATAGAGAAGGTTGTAGGACGTGCCCATCAAGAAGCTTAGAGTGAGCCATCGTTTTTGGCCTTATGGGATGGGATGGAGAGGATAAAGTTGAATAGATGAATATTATATGATACATATCAGCTTATTCTACCCTCATTGATAACCTGAAATCTACAGTACCTAATATTTTATGTCCACCCGCCCTAAGCATCTTGAACTTTGTAAATCAATAGCTTCCAGTGTTAGGGGTCTCATAGTTGCTTTACTGCCTAAGGCCTGAGAGAGAAAAAGGAGGTGATGCCATCTAGGCGGATATTTAGGTAATAGGCGGGGAAAGTTCGGGGGCATTTATTAACCTCTTACTTTCTGCGGGAATTCAACGTCCACTTCGCTTTCACCTACACTCATCGCGCCATCACATATCGCGATTTGGAAACCTGCTTTATTTCCGGAGCGGATTAAAAATACGGAGTCGAGATGGCAGAACATCCTTCTTTCACCCTGGCGGGCTTGTGTAAGTTTGTTGGGATGGGAGGGTAGATGGATTGCTGGGCTGGGCTGACTGAAAGCGCAATACCTAGTGGCCGTGGGCGGAACGGCCGGATTCATCCGCACGCGCTCGAAGCCGTCGCTGATTGCGGGATTAGGGCTGGGCGCTTCGTATGCTTATGCCGGTGCGTTGGTATCTCCTTTTTGCCATCTAACAGTCCTCCTTTCTTTCCTCCCTTACCTGATTTCCTCCTTACTCATATGGACCCGTACATACCTAGCAACCCGTCTAGGGGATGCACATACACTTGACTGACAACCGTGGCTATGGTAAACAGGCTACCTCATAAAAGGCAACAAGGACTACGGCACCGAGCTCGCCCTGGGCAACAGCATCTTCCTACTGGGCTCCGCCGTGCCCCGGGTCGTCAAGACCAAGGCTCGGGCTCCGGTGCCGCTGGGACTGCTGGTCGCCGGCGTGCTGGCTACGTTCTACTACCAGAAGAAGGTCCGGGAGTTCCGGTTCGGGGTATAAAATTTGACTCTGAGTTTGCTATATCAGGTCGGAACTAAGGGTTAGGGATCAGGGAACGTGTGTGTGTGTATTGAAAAGTAATTGGGATCGAAAACGGGGTATGGAATGATACTGGTGGTGTGGTGTGTATAATACAGATGACTAACCCATAAACCCTCCTCATGCTCGTATGTTGAAGCTTTCACATCTCGGGTTCTCACTAAGCCCTGTTTTCTTACCCGCCTGGCTGCCTCAATTGTGCGCCTCCCTCTAGTGTTGAAAAATGTATGATCGTATGGGTTGCATATCCTACGTTTCAACGACACTCTCACTAGCTCGCACACAGCCCTATGGCGACGAGCTAACACTTAGTGATCGGCCCTAAACGTTACAGTGGTGCTAAGTGGCTTATGTATGTGCGACCAGGTTTTTTTTTTTTTTTTACGAGAATTCTAACCTGTCGACTGCCAAGGCACTGTCGCTGAGGCTGACGCTTCTCTTTACCTCATAGTTTTTATATCTTTACCTAGGTAGGTTATTCAAGCAGAGATAGCTACTGGGTTCCAAGGGTTGTTAAGAAGACGCGCGGCCGAACTAATGTAACTTGGTGGGTGCGATACGTGTACCCAAAACCGATGCTCAGAGTCTGATCGTTATAAAAAATTTATACAAGTCATAATTATCACCGCTGTACGTCGCTGAATCTGGAGGGACATCATTATTAGCGGACTTTTATGTGTTGCTGATTGTTGCAGATTGCCTCGTAACAACTCGTAGCCGTCAGGCCAATCATGACGACTAGGCCCGCCCCTACAGTTGAGAAGCTCTAGAGACGAAGACGCGTCAGAACATGGAGATAAAGTGGGCATATATTAAGTAGATCCCCAGCTTATTTCCACCGTAATTCGTCAGCGAGGCCGAGGGTTCGCTTCGATCTCCCTGACGACCTCCCTCGTCCGCGCATTATCCACAAAGCTGAGGCCAATCAGCTCCACAACCTCCTCCACGGTGAAGTACAGGCTCAGTTCGCTCTCCATCCACAGGTACCGCACATCCTGCAGATTGCTCTGTAGCACCTCGCTGAGATACTTGAGCCGTAGCCAGCTGCTAGCGTACTCGGCCGTCGCCGGAACCGCATCCTTCGGCGCGTCGGGCGAGAGGAACAAGTTGTCAAGCTCCGTTATCCGGACGATCAGGTTCGCGATGTTGTACGCTTCGTCCTGGCCGATGCCCGAGAGGTCCATCACATCAGCCATAAGCTTGGCGGCGATGGCATCGACGAGCGAGCCCACCGCCTGGCTCCAGGCAGATTTGGACAGGATCGCCGACCATGCCGCGGCGAGGGCGCGCACGTGTCCAGTGGCGCTGTCGACCTGTGCCTCCAAGTCGGAAGCGCCGGGCCCGTCCTGCTGGAGGAGGTTCTGGGAGCCCCCGAGCAGGTCCCGCAGAACAGTCTTCTGCGTGGACATTTCAGATGCATAAGCACGGTTCGCAAAAGACTGGAGAGCCTTGACGTCATTATCGAGACGAAGCATCGCAATTGCGCGGGATGTTAGATCTTCGCGGGCTTTCCAGTCCCTTGCAAGATCGGAGAGTCGCTCTGAAAGGTAGGTGGCATCATTGTATAAGAACCTAGATGAGAATGAGTAAACCCTTCGAGGATATGCTGAATGCGCACTTACATGTTACCACCCATATTCAGGGTATAGTAATATGGTGAAACGGCACGGAACATTGCAAGTATAAGCGTGGGGAGCGAAAATAAACCTGCAGCTGCTGTAGCCACTGGGTTGCCCTCACTCCTGTGTCTCTCGTTAGGCAAAGTCTTACACGTATAGAAGACATGAACTTACGCAACAAGTAGAGCTGCATCATTTAAGACGGCTGATACAAGCGCCAGGACGGGTTCCGGCATAGACGATATGTTATAGGTCTCTTTCAACGTCAACTCACGAGTTTGCTTGTTCTGTGAGGGGGCAGCTTTCGCTACGGGTTCTCCAGAGGTCGGTTCCGCCGTGTCTTCTTCACCCCATCCCCAGGCTTCTGTAGGATCTTCTTCAGTTTGCGGCTCTGCTGGAGGTGGCTCCGCGGACGCCTCAGGCTGTTCACCAGCGGTATCATCCTCTCCCCATCCCCAAGCATCGGTTCCGTCGTCTTCATTTGTCTCCAGCTTCGTATCGACGTCTTGAGTATCCTGCACACCATCGTCCCAGGCTGACCAGTCGTCATCGTTGCCTAGAGGTGCAACGCCATTGGAAGCTAATCCTTTGCCCTCGGATCTCGAAATCGTCTGAGTCTCAACGCGCTCCACCTCCTTGGGTTCGCCAAGACCTTGAGCCAGTTTTGTGCGTACCGAGTCCAATGCTGTTTCCCTGCATTTAGATAACCACACTTTTGGCGCGTCGTCGACCCATTCTTGTAATTCTTCAAAACCGGAAAACCGAATACTTCCTAAACGGTTGCAAAATGCCCTGGCAGCTTCAGTAACCTTTTGGAATTCGTCCATTTCGGCCAAGGAAGCCGGCACGGCTATGTCCAACCATGTGCCAATGATACGTGGAATGAGGTCAGGCATCATAGTGCTACATAGTGAATATACGAGCTCTTCTGGCAAGCGTTCTGAGAGATAAGTCATGACTTGATCAAGATCGGAGAACATAGAAGTGATAGTTCTGTCAGCGCTCCCACTCCGAATTATGTGCGACTAGCACTTTGTCAGTAGTCTTGTGAGCGTAACGAGGAAGAAATCTTACACGTTCTGATTGAATCTTGGGTAATTCCCGAGTCTCAATATCAGTGCGTGGGCCAACGATGGCTTCATCGAGACTGTGCCAGAACGAGGCCATCCTCTGATCAACCTCTTTATATGCCTTTAAACCCACAACGGCATCGACTAGCCTCATTTGCTCATCTGTAGGATGTTAGGGAAGTCGTAGATATTTCCGGCATGATACACACCTTCACGGCTCTGAAACACAGCGACTCTCCCATTCTTCGTGTCTATCCGTACTAAGGAATCCCAAACACGATCAAACACGTCGTGTACTGCGGACTTCAACTCAAAAGCCCTCATATCCAACAACTTCATGACACGGCAAGACTTGCTAACAGGAATTGCGTCTAACGCGGTCCATGATTCTAGAACTAGTCAGTGATGGATAACACTGGGAGACTGAAGGAAGCCATTACTTTCTAGTAGATGAAGAGAGTCCAATATCCTTCGCTCATCTCGCGCCTGTTCGACTTGATCTAAGAGTTCATTCACATGTTTGATGCACTTCAATGCGTGGCGGACTTGTTGATTGTATTCTGCTTCCCGTCGTAGAAATTCGACCTTCTCCTCGGCTTCTTGTATTGTCTTGCCCGATACATCCGGAGCTTGCGAACGTCGCACAATGTCATTCGCCCAGCTCCTTGTTCGGTTCACGTCGTCTTCGAGGGATTTCGCATTTGCGATCCATTGGTTTACGTCCGGGGCGGTTTCCTCGTTGATCTCGTGGATGTCAGACTATAGCAGTTTAATTAGCAATCAAATAAAATCTAGACCTAGCGCTATGAGGATTTTTTACCTCTAACCTCGTCTTTGCTGCTGCTAATGATTGTAAGGCTGGCGCAAGGTCCTGCAGGCCAATTCGACGAGAGGATATATCTTCCTCGGGAAAGGTACCACTCAACGAGAATTCGACTAACGCACGGCCGATTTGGTCGCCTTTGATCTCAGACATTGTGCTATATCTGGAGTATGTAGCTTATTTATCAACTTTCTTTAGAAGCATCGATACCCAGGTTAGGCGAAACAGGGTGCGTGAGCAATGGTGATGATGGCGATGATGGTAGTGATGATAGTAGTTGAGTTGTTAACGAAGATCTTGGCATTCGTTAGGGGTTGAAAGAATTAAGTGTTGCATCGTTAATTAGTACTAGTTTGTACTACATATCAAATTAAATACGTGACTCGGAAGCATGACCGTAAAAGCAAGGTGTAAATTTGCAAGTGTATTAAATTTGGTGATAGCTTCAAAAAAGTTGTGTTAGGTAATTGAATGGACAGGTACCGCCTTCTTTCGACAATCTGGTCCTCTTTCCAAACCCACTTTAAAGACCACTAGACCATTTGTGGTGCGCTTTACTTATTATGGTTAGCTTCGAACTGAGGCTCTGCTGCTTCTGAATGTAAAAAAATTGAGATTACTAATCTGTATGCCAAATATTCCATTCTTAACAATTCACATTTTGATTTATTAAAACATCTAAAATTGATTTAATAAATTTATATTCGTTTTTTTTCATCATGAAGAAGTCGTCCCCGAACTTACCATCTGCTACAAAGGTTGGTCGTACACCTAAAGGATATGCTAATCGCGCCTTGCTCCGAACTACACCGTACAACCGTACAATTCCAGCCAAGCACGCAGTTCAGACAGGAAAAGGAGAGAGGTCTTGACCTGGATCGTACAAACCCGAATACCCTTACAGCCATCGACAACACGTCCAGGGCCTTCACCAGATTACTCGCCAGATCCCTGCCCCAGAATTTCCGCATTTAGAACCAGGTT
>MU388353.1:0-78680 GCA_022578535.1 Jackrogersella minutella
TTTACTTCCCCCTTTCTTCCTTAGATTAGAATCTTCGTCAATAGAGCTACCTGTTATCCCATGTTTGCATCTTGTTCTTGACTGGAGCCGTGACAGTGCACATAGCAAGACTCATACTTTTTTGCCCATAACTATTAAACACCTGTGTAATTAAACCTGAACATATATATATAAATAAAATAGCTGCTGTTCAATAGCTTTAATCAATGCGAATTCAGAAATGTAAATTTTATTCAAGTGCATTGGTTATAATTTGATGTATTTACTTTAGTAAAAACCGTATGCGCCGTGATGATGTAAAAGCTGGCAGTTGGCAACTATGGCTAAACGTGGCTAAGGGTGGCTAAGGTGGCTAAAAGGTGGGTCGGTGTTGTAAATAACAAAGTTTCGTGGTGCGGTTAACGTTACTGAAATTTGACCTAGTTTGAGCGTAGAATGTCCTTCGGACGGATTAATGTGTACCTACTTCGTCCTTGGATAAGTGGATGATTACTTTTACCTTATACGCACTTTGGTCTTGATGTTGTTGTCTATTTTTCACCACATCAATTGGTTCATCGGAAATATAGCTATTTAGGTAGCTTACGAGACATGATCATTGCTGTAAATCCTTCATACACTGTCAAACCACCACAAAAATTTTCAGTTTAATAGTTTTTAATATTCGTAATTCTTTTACAGTAACGGCAACTCTTGTACATCTAGTTCTCATATAATCTATACAACCATCAATCGTATCTTACAACTACTTCGTCTCCTTCTTAGCCTTGCTCTTAACCGAGCCAGGCGGTGACTTCAACCCAGCAAACACCAATAACGCAACGCCCAAGATACCCGAGGCGCCCACGGTGTACGCAACCTCCCTGCCAGCCCACCAGTACACGCTAGTGAACAAGATGGGGCCCAAGCCTCGCCCGAGCTGACCCCAGCTGCGGAGGATGCCCAGCTTTCCGCCTCGCTCACCCTCGCTAGCCTCGAAGCTGCTCAGCGTGTTGAGGCCGCTGACGACGGTGGCTGAGGTGGTGGCCAGGCACGTGGCGGCGAGATACAGCGAGCCGACGGTGTCGATGCGCCCGAGCATTATGAACGCGAGCAGGCAGGCAGACACGCCGATGCGCACGGTCAGGAGAGGGGCCATGCGTCGAGTGACTCCGCCCTGAAGGATCGAGGCGACCAGACCCACATAGCCTAGCAGTCGGCCGTTTTGGGCCGAGTTGTACTGGAAGAGGTCGTACGTCATGAACGGCAGGGAAAATTCCATCCCCGAGAAGAACAGCAGGAAGCTGAAGTGCACCAGGTTCAGCAGGAAGTGGGAGTTTGTGCGCACCAACGCTGCTGGCTTCGCGGCTTTCTTGGCTGACTGCTTTCCTGTCTTGTTCGGTAGTGTCTCGGGCAGCGCAATGTATAGGTAGATCGTTTCGACTACGATAAGGGTCAGAGATACGCCGGCGGCCGTCGCAAATGGGTTTGCAGCTACTGTAGCGATAGAGCTCAAGTATGCGCCGAGGGCGGGACCGAAAGTGAAGGCGATGGAGAAGCAGGCGCCTATCAAAGCCATGGTCGAGCCTCGGCTGTTCTCGTCCGAAATATCCGTCGCAATAGCTGTCGCGAGCTGAACGTTACCCTCCGACAGCCCACCAACAATGCGCGACGCAAGGAAAGTTCGGAAATCAACAGCCATCACCCAGAGGAGAACCGATATGATGTTTCCAGCCATGCTGGCAAGCAGCGCGGCCCTTCTGCCATATTTGTCGGATAAGCGTCCGATGACGGGAGAGGCAATAGCCTGGAGCAGAGAGAACAAGCTCCCTAAAGCTCCGCCTAGTAGGACGATGTCATATCTCGAATCGATCGGTTTCGCGAAGGCGGATTTGTAGGTATTCAGGCCGCCGAGGATTTGCGCAAGCAATGAGGTTGATTGCGATTCTGAGCCGACCTCGCTATTTCGGTAGAATTCGAGAAGTTTTGGGAAAAGAGGAAGAATGAATGTGAAAGAGATCTATAGAAATTAATAATTAGTTCACAATCCATGTCTTACATAGCAGCTTAGCTGACTCACGAGATCCAGAAGTAATGACACGAAGATGACTTTGAGCACCCTCTTTCGGGTGCTTGGTTCGACTGCAGTCATCTTGAAAAAGATTGGAATGGTATGAAGTCGTCGCAATGGGCCAGCCAGTCGATACGAGAGGAATGGTACAAGTGGGAAAAGGTTGAAGAGATGTACAAAAAAAAGTAAGAATAGGTAGAAGTAAGAAATCGCAAAGCCACACACCGGACTCAACGGCGTTTTTCGTACACGTACAATGTTTCGTGTCGAGAAAGGAAAAGGAAACAAATGCAAGGGGATACGTATCCTTAGCAGGGATCTTCAGGGGTCTAACCATCCGAGTTCTCCATAATAAATTAAGGGCGGGCCAGGTACATGGGCTTAATATATAATTAATGTAGCTGACTAATAACTCTAAATAGGGAACTATTCGGTAAGTCGAACCGAATCTAATAATTCTATTCCTTCTTCTTCTATTCCTTCTAAATCTCACTTACTCTATTGTAATGCTGACATTTTCAACTACCGACGAGCCTCAAAGTCTATCTGACCGACGTGGGTATACATATTATACACCGTGGCTACTTATTTTACGTAGAGCCGTCACCTCTCAAGTACAGCATTTGTCATATGAAGACAAGCCGTCTGGTAGGGAGAAATAGCTGATTAAAGACAGAGCGATATTGAAGAGGGATGGTCACAATTCTGGAATCGAATGGTGACTTGCAATCTTCGCGCACGTTTCCAAAACCCCTCACTCATTGGGGAGTACTTTCTGACTCAACCCTACGTATGTGGCGCTTCTCGAGAGACCCCACAAAGCTGGAAACCTCGATAGGCGATACGAACGCGGATACCTATTGTTATGTCATTCGTTATATTCGATAGTCTCAAATCCGGTTCTGTTTGTCACATCGGATGAAGACCTCTTTCTTGCCAGAGCGCCCCCTCCACGACAGCCGATGCCGATTCGAGATGACTGTCGCGAAGGAGTTGCCATGACCACGCGGGCATGCAGAAAACTCGACTCATCGATACTAGCATATCAACTGCTTCATCGACTCCTCAACCCTCCTGTCGGCGAACATACTTGGGTACCAATGGATAATGACTAAAATAAGAAATTATTATATAAAGAGTCGAAAAGCCGATCTCACGTGACGAGAGAGCCAGGCATAGTTTGCCTTAAGTACTCTGAGAATACGTCTCTGTGCGGGACCCCAGGTTTTGTCGATCTCGAATACCTTAGTTTCTGGGGGAGTGTTGATCATTCTTATATTCCTCTGCCCCCCACCCCCATACTCTTATACTTCGCGTGAAGTCGTTTACCACCTCCAGACGGGCCCTGTTGGGACCTCGTATTTGCTTTGCTGCTAGCGCAGGTTTTGACCCCTGATGAAAGACATCCGTTGTTACGTTTCAATGAATTTACGTACTAGTACAGGATGCTTGGATCGGGTAGAATTCATGACATCGGTGTCTAGACTGCGGATATGGTGGCGCTTAAAGCCCCGTTCCACAATGATGTTTACGTTCTGACAGAAATCTAGTCAGCTCCGGTGGTCTCGGACGCGATCCTTGGCGTGCTCTACTTGGAGGAAACTAAGAGGCTAGGGTTTGGTAGGTACGTTGAACTGACGACAATGAGCTTGACACATAACGGATCTGCTTAGTCTGCTTGGGCCGCCAGCGCACTATTATGGCAGCAACATACAGGATGGCTTTCGCCGAGCTGCTTACTCCGCCGGACTGGGAATCGCGACAAGAATAGCCATGTGGCATGTGGTGCGGAGATCAATCCTCTCGGGCTCTACTAAGACTTCTTGTTTTTGAATGATTCGAGTATAGTCATAAGTATTCAGTGGGAATTTTAAGAATAGGCTATTACAATCATCGGATGGCCACAGCGGACTGTTGTTGTCTTCCGCAACAAGTGAGGTTTTGCTAACGTACAATACCGAGCGAGCCGCAAACAAGGGCTGGCGCCAGATCTCCATCGGAAAGCCACTCGTCGTCACACACGATCCTAATGATCCCCAGCCTCAGGCCGTGCGCTCCAACATACATCGGATCGGGTCGCCATTGGCAATTGGATGGGAAGACTGGTACCAAGATTTGATTTGTCAAGGCAAGCACCTAAGCAGGTCTCATTATATGCAGCTAAGGTAATCCGAAAAGATACAGTGTTCTAACATCCACTTTAGGAGAGAAAGAGTTGCTTGAAGAGCTCTAGACCGTACGTACCCGAACTCAGGGTCTAAATGGCTCAACAACCAATCTAGGCAGGTTTCTAGAATAAACAAACAGTTCGCAAGCCATAGAAAGCCATAGATCTCCTCATTTTACCTAACTGCCGTTAGCGTGCCCCAAGCGCACGGGACATGAACATACTGCAGGGCCGAGAGGGCTCAGCGCGCCATTTTTTCTATAAATGGAATACTTCCGAGTCAGTCGGGCCAGTCACGGACTCGCGGCCCCATCACCTATCAAGCCGCAGCACCAAATACGAATGAGATCGGCGGTCATAAATCCCCACCTAACCTCCAATGAGCACAAACACGAGAATTACAGGCCCGCCGATGTTGCACGATAACCGTACATTTATTGACAACCATCGTAAGTCTCCATTGACTCTAATGCACTCGTAACTCTTAACAATTATCCGAGTCGCTATGGTTAGTACGATGTACTATGTAGACTGGTTTGCATGGCACAGCCCTCACCTCATCACTTTGTCCTTAACGGACATGGATGAGCAAGTGCTATTGACCTAGGTACCTTTACTACCTTAAACTAACCTGTCAATTACCATGTCGTCAGTCGAATATCAGTCAATCGACCAGGCTCCACAGAGCTGCAGCATGTCACCACGTATGATAGCTTTACGACCGCAAGTAACGTATCGTAGACTAAACCACGCAGCGCACATGGCGGATACTGCGATATACGAGGCGAGACAAAGAAACATATGGCTGGATTAAGTAAATAGATGAAATATATAAAGACATCACATTCTTGTCTTCTAAGTGTCTTTTCATACTCATCATCAGCAACATCTACAGTTCTAATTCTAATACCTTCAAACAAACCATCATCCTCTCTACCACCTTTTCTCCTCCAAGACTTCCAGTCCTCTAAAACTCCAAAACCTCAAACTTCAAAATGCAGTTCTCCAAGCTCATTCAGATCCTCTCCCTCGCCGCCGCCTCGTCGGCCGTCAGTGGTAAGAAACGCAATTTTACTTATCTCCGAGTATAAAGGTCTCCGCAGCTAACAGAGAATAATAGTATCCTACGACACCGGCTACGATGACGCCTCCCGCTCTCTGACCGCTGTATCCTGCTCTGATGGTCAGAACGGCCTCATCACCCGCTACGGGTGGCAGACACAGGGCGCCATTCCCGCAACCTACATCGGCGCCGCCGACACCATCGCCGGCTGGAACTCTCCCAACGTATGTCTCACGCACCCCTGTTTCTGAAACTTGGCGATTTCCCCCGCCCCCCGAAGATGATCAAAGCTAACGATACCGGCTCTAGTGCGGTACCTGCTACCAGCTGACCTACAATGGCAAGACCATCAACCTCTACGCCATCGACCACGCCGGCTCCGGCTTCAACATCGCGCTCGACGCCATGAACGCGCTGACGAACGGACAAGCCGTCGCCCTGGGCCGCGTCGAGGCCACCTCCACACAGGTCGACCCCAGCGTCTGCGGAGTCTAAACGCCTCCTCCTTTTTAACCTCTCCCTCTCTACCTCTCCCTACCTACCTAACTCAAACTGGAAACCACCTCACTTCTTCCACCCCCTATTTATTCACCTATCTACCTTATAATCTCAAATCCCAGAGATGAATGAATGAGAACTTTTTATCAAACGGCGGGAGAAACGGCGCGGGGCGGGCTACGGATTTTTTTTATTATTTCACGATTACCTATAATATGCATACCAACAACCACCTACTTAATGTTCATTCCTTAATCTATATCTACCTAGGTATGCATCATCCTCACACTACTACCATCACCATCATTGGGTCGGCGCAGGCTTCCTTACTGTTATACCCACCATCACCATCACCATCATCATCATCATCACCATCATCAAAAAAGAACAGGCAGCATTCATTAGGAGTTTTAGACCACTTTTATCATATACCTACATACTTCTAGGTAGCCCAAACCAAACCTCAATACAAAACGCGGTTCACACCATTCCCGTCTCTAGTCTATGTGAAAAAAAAAAAAAGATAAACCACAATGAGAGGACCCATAATCCCGTAGACCTTTTTTATGTGCAAAGTTTTTGAAGTGTGATGAAAGTATTATTATATCTGTCTAACACCCCCTCTCCTTCTCTCCCTCCCCCTTTCCGCGAATCCTAACGATTCGCCAGTAGCAGTAGTAGTAACTTTCACACTCTCTCGAACCTCCCCAGAAACGACGTTAGAGCGTTAGCAGAGCAAGGGACCTTATTATCCTTCTCTCGCCTAGCTTATTTCCCTCCCCTTCCCCCCCCCTCGTGAGCAGAACAAGAAAAACGAGCGGTACTTGGTAAAAAAACAAGTAGAGGTTTCATCCCGTCTCCAAGTCCGTGCTATGCAATCGACAAAGGAAAAAAACAACTCAAGTAAACCATTTTTTTTGTTTGATTATCAACCTTCTCTGATTTGATCATCTCTGAGACCATTGCCAATCTGAATTACCAAGAGTATAATAGTAGTAGTAGTTAGCCGTAGCTTGGTGTGTCTTGTGATTTCATTACTATTGTAGAAAAAAAGTGAGAAAAGGTATAAGAAGCCTCAAAAGGTCGGTAAGGGGTATCAATCTAGACAATTGCGGTGGCAGTTGAAAAAGTAAAGGCAAATGGTATAAAAAGCACAAGAGTGCGGTAGATAACGTCATCCTAATCCCCCCCAAATGCCTTGTTAATTTTTGTGACATGTATTATAGTGCCACTCAAAGAAAGTAAAAATGACTTAGGAGTAGGTTGGCCTCCTAGTCAAGTTCCGACTCGCCTAGCCCCCTTATCAATCATCAAAGAAAGAAGCGTCGTCGAACTCCTCAACGCGAGCGTCCGCGTCATACGCACCGGATCGCATCATAGGCGGAGTCACGGGCTGGCGACGGTCTTGCTGTTTAGGTGGTGTGCTCGTCCTCGGCATCTTCTCCGCTTGTCGGGAAGTCATCGAAGGACCTTGGGCTCGATTAGCGAATTGCTCCGCGGTGTAGCGACGCCCGGTGCTGCCGAACGCGGTCGGCTGCGGCTGGCTCTGTTGCACCGGCGGCGTGTTTCTAACTCCAGAAGCCGGTGGAGTCATGAGACCAGAGAGGTAGCCGCTCTGAGAAGCAGGGTTTGTTTTCGAAGGAGTGGACTTCCTTGTAGGCGCGGGGGACGATGATAAGACGCCGGAAAGACTGTTCAGCGCAGGTTGGTTTGACTTTCGCCAGTTACCCCAAGCGGCAGCGAGAGGTCCAACTGCTTGTGCAACTCGAGGAGTTGCAGCCCCTCGGATTGTAGCAGCGATATTCGGCAGGTTGATGGCCGAACCGCCATTCATGGCACGCTCTCGCTCTTGTTCCTCCATCTGAAGGTTCGCCTTCAGACGAATAGCTGCATCCTTGACCGCCTCGGCGTCTAGGTGCTCCATCGACAACGCGTTGATGATGTCCTGGAGATCTCCGTGCCTTACAGCCAGAAGTTCACGTAACCAAGTGATCTCATCATCTCGTTTGGAAATCTTCGAAGCAGAGTCAGGGTCAAGTTTAGAAACAGTCTGCTCGAGCTCTTCAATCCGCTGCTCACGAGCCTGCAATTGCTCCTGCAAGACCATGATTGATTCACGGAGCGCTTGTGGGGACACCTTCTCGGGAAGCTGCATAGCCTGTGCGAGTTGCTTCGTTTGCGCAACAGGGGCTGGCTGTGAGTATGATCCGGGTACAATAACGGACTTAGAAGCCTGTGCTGCTGCTTGAGCTGCTGCCTTGGCGGCTTCTTGCGCAACTTGCACCTTGTCCTCCAGATGGGCAACACGATCCTGTAGATGTTCAGTCTTCGAAGTCGAAAGGCTGAGCCTCTCCAAGAGGTTCTGCTCTGTGCGTTGCGCATCCTCGGCAGTATTGTTGAGCTGTCGTTCATATCGAGCCTGGAGATCTTCAACCTCATTCTGGTGCTTGCTGATCAACTCGTTAAGCTCAATGCACCTCTTGTTTTCGGCATCTTCGAGCTCGGTTTGCTTCGTGGTTTGGGCTTCCTCAAGCATCATCTCATGGTGTGCCTTCGCAGTGTCGGCATCCATCTTGACTTGGTCGAGTTGAGCTCTCAACTTGCTCACCTCTTCCTCGAGTTCCTCGCGGACGACATTCACTTGGTTGTTGGCAGCTTCAAGTTCGGATTGCAGAGAAGTTTGTGTTCGTTGAACTTCGTTGGCCGCCGAGTCTCTTGCTTCCTGTATCTCTCTCTGGTAGCGGAGGGCATTTTGCTGCAAGGTGTGATTCTCGGTACGGAGCTCAGAGAGCAGAGTCTCAAGACGTTTGCATTCACCAACAGCCCTCAAGCCGGCGCGCTCGCCATTCTCCAGCCGTTCAATTTCGGTTTCGAGGCGTTCACGGGTGCGTGCTTCGGCTTGAAGTCTGGCTTCGAGTACTTCTTGGCGAGCGAGCAGACCTTGCTCTCTCTTTGCGCGTCGAGAATTCTCTTCCGTTATTTCACGAGCAGCATGAGCCATGTCGTCCTGCAGAGACACAAATTTGCCGCGCCAGTTATCTCGGATCCGCTCATTTTCTTCAAGCTGTACGCCGAGAGTGTCAATGAGCTTGTGCAGGTGCTTGTTCCCGTTGACAGCATCAACAAGGTCATCAGCTTGTCGGTGAGCCGATTCCCTCGCATGTTCTGCCTCGGAGCGCCAATGCCGTGCTTCAAGTCTAGAATCGCGTAGTTCAACTTCTGCGATATTGAGACGATTCTTAAGTTCTGCTTGTGTCTGTTCCGCGTTCGTCTGGGCCGCCTCGAGAAGAGCAAGGCGCATCGACGTCTTACCAGACGACTGCTCGATGCCCTTGATCTTCTGGTCGCGCTCCTCGAGAACGGCACGTAGACGATCTTCTTCCTCCGAAGAGATCCGGAGAAGGCGTTGGATCTCCGAGAGCCTATCTTCGGCATCCCTGCGGCCCGACATCTCAATCTCAGTCTTGTTTTCCTGGTTCTTCAACCGCTCTTCAAGATCATGAACTCTCTGGTCGAAAATGCTACGGTTCATGATTTCGACCTCCACCTTCGTCTCCGCCTGTTCTAGCTGTCGTCTAAGTTCGGCGGCACGATCCTCGGTAGCACGCCTAATAGTTGTCTCGTTTTCGCCTCTGGCCTCCTCAGCTCGGAGTCGTTCTTCGAGTTCAAGAACCCTCGAGCGCTCATTTCCAGTCCTACTTTCCTCAGCACGCAGTCGCTCCTCGAGCTGGAGTATCCTCGACTGCATCTCGGAAACCTTGTTATTCGCTTCGCTGTCGTCCTTGATTACCGGCTGAGGAGTGGGAGGCATGCGGCGTTCGACTGCTTCTTCCACGATATTCCGGAGGTCTTCGCCACGGAAATCCAATCGTAACGATTGACTGAGTTCTTCCTTCATTTGTTCAAGAGCTTTTAAGACACCTAGATCCTCCTTGCTGGGGCCCTGTTCCATAGAGTCCAGCTGAGCTGTTTGAAGCGCCCGCGAGGTCTGCTGCTGATTTAGAGCATCCAAAACAGCAATCCGGATCTGTTCCATTTTCTTATCCCTTCTAGGGCTCAGAGACCGGCGAATAGGCGCCTCATCATCTTCATCGTCTGCATCACTTTCTTGAATCTCGGCAGAAACACTACGCCTGTCGCGTCGGCTAGACGGTGTTCTGCGATTTAGGGTACCCAATACATGGTGGATACTACCCAGCGTCTTCTCGAGAGGGCCAAGTCTAGAAGCCAAGAGACTACCGACCAAATCATTGACATGACCGTCGAAGTACTGCACACGTTGTTCAAGTTTCTCTTGCTCGCTGGCGCTGAAAGCATCGTCCCATTCGCTTTCAGGAAGGCTCTCTCCGACGTTTAATCGGTGTACCGAGCCATGGAACGATGGCGATAGGGCACTCTGCGGGGGATCGATGAAAGGATCTTCCATTTCCGTCGAAGGTCTCAGATCTGTAGCCTGCTTAGGTAATGTGAGATACTGTCGAGGGCTCGGGCTCGGACCGTCGCTTCGGAATGGTACTCGAGGTGGTAAGCGCACAGGAGGGGAGTTCGTGATAGCGGCAACCGAAACATCTCGCACAGGGCTAGGTTGATGCCATTTCGGAGACTCTACTGTCCTATTAGCTCCCATTGTCGGGTCATTGTCGTTAAGGTGTTGCATGACCGCATCGATTTCTTCGAATGTAAGCTCGTGTGTAGCGTCGTCCCTAGGAGGAATACCCGCATCCGATGGTGGACTAACTGGCAAAGGCTCGAAGCTATGCAGCTCAGGCACCTCGCTCGGTTGTTCAGTGTTGTTTCCTTCCGGAAGCTCCAAAGCGTTGTCCTCGGACACAGGAGAAGGCGTGGCGACGGACTCGGAGACAGGCAGTGCAGCAAATTTCGGTGGTGGGGACGGCACGGATGCAAACCTCGATGCTCTTAAGCCCTTTGGAGCAGGTGGAGGTGATGCAAATCGTGATGCCCTTAGACCCCTTGATGGGACGCGTTCTATAGAAGGTGCTGCCTGTGCCTTGGAGATCGGCTCAGGTTCAACTTCAGGTTCAACCTCAGGCTTCAACTCTGGTCCTGGAGTTGGGGAACCAGCGCGATCATCCTCAAACTCATCCTCTGGTTCAGTCAGCTGCACTGGCGGGGTCTTAAGAACGGGATCAAATGGAGCAGCCTCGCTGGTACCGAAAGTAAACGATCCTGGCACGAAAGGTTTGGCGGTAGCAGAAAGGCTTTTATTGTGCTGCCTCTTGAATGAAGGATCCTCATCTCCAAATGGTCTGGCATTATTGAAATCCTGGATCTCCGTTTCATTGTTAAATTCAAAGGCTTTCCAGTGGGTCTTGTCTTGGTCAGGGGAAGTGGCCGAAGGACTTGTTGTCGTCTTCGTATCGTTTGATTCAGACTGCAGCTTTCCATCTGTAGACTCCGAGAGGATAGTGGATGCGAAAGTCGTGTCGCCAATGTGTACGTTTTCGTCTTCGTCGACCTTCGCCTGGCTAGGTATATTCTCCTCTTCAACATCCTCCTTTCCAGAAACTTCTGCTTCTAACATAGGGGAGCTAGGCTTGTCTTGTGGGACGGGTTCCGGCTCAGGCGTAGGTTCAGCAAACAGGGGCACGTCATCACCATCATCATTGCTCTCTCGGAATTTCTTCTTTGTCGGATTAGGATCCACCGAGCGACCATCCGGATCCTCGGCAGACTTGGGAACAGAAGCAGCGGAGTGCTGGCTAACTGGACGGATGATGGGAATAGCTTTCGACTTCTTCATAGGCTTGGCAGCTTCGGAGAGCTTCAAGTCAATGTTACTGAAGATAGCACCAGGACGGTTTTCAGTACTCTCGTTACCAGAAGCTCCCCCACTGGTAACCGACGAAGTGAAAGATTTTAATGGCTGGAAAGCGGGAGCATCCGGATTGAACTTCGGTCCAAATCCAGAAAAGCTGAACTCGCCCTTGCGGGGAGAGAATGCAGGCGCAGAGGCATTAATCTTAAGCTTAGATGATGACGAAGTCGAGGGTACACTGAAGTGGCTCGAAGTTGCAGAGTGAGGATTCGGCGTAAAGGACGGGGCCTGGAATGGAGCCGGCTGGTGATTGTGGTTGCCGAAGACGAACTGACTTGTAGGAGTAAAACTACTTGTGGGGTTAAACTTGAACTCAGCGGCACCAGCATTTAACTTAGAAAGCGAGGGCTTGCTAGCGTGGCTTGTACGGCGCGAAGACGTCTTGCTCTCAGAAGTTGGCTGAACATCCACCCAAGGATTGCTAGTTGTCGAGAATGACCGCTGGTGTAATTGGTTCACTAAGTCAAACGCTTGAATAGGGGTGCCCAGGTTGCTTGGATTTGTTTCGATCTCATATGAGTTGTCGCCGTTTTGCAAGTTCAGGTTAGCCGGCCGATTCTTTCGAAGGCTTCCCTCATCGGTGCTATTCCGTGCCGATTCGTCCAAGTACGCCGTCTGAGAAAGTGAGTGGCCACGACTGTGCGGTTGTGGATGATGGAGCTTAGGTCCTTCGTCAGAGTCATTCCCAAAGTTACCAAAGTGCACGGAAAGCCCTCTAGTATGGGGGGCAGAAGGTACTTCGACCTCCTCCAGAGGCTTCTCTTCTTCTACCTTCTCATATTCGTTATGCGGACTATAATCTTCATGTTCTAATTGCGATCGGAATTGTTCTTCTAAATGGTATTCGGCGTCGTCGATCTCCTTTTGGAGGCTAGCGCTAGCATTGTGGTGTATGAATCGGCCAGGTTCCGGAGCTTTTGTTGGACTCTTTACCTCCTCATAAGGGTTGCTCTGGGTTTCTTCTTCAACTTCACGCAGTTCCTGTAGCCGCGGCGACGGTCTAGCTGAGTCTTGTCTGTGGAGATACTGATGAGGTAGGATCGGATACTGCAAGGACTGGTGTCTTTGGTGCACGCCCATTGGCGGAGATGCACCATCACGCTGGAAAGGAGAGTTCGGCGAAACCATAGAATTCAGGTTGAGAACAGAAGGCGAACCACTTCGACCCATTTGCTGCTGCAGTAACATTTGCGGAGACCAGGCGTGAGGTGAAGGTTGCCCAGAGAAATGAAAGGGAAGCTCGCTTGGCGAGATGGAGATCGACGCGGACGCGCGAGGGTTGAATTTCCCATGCAACGGCTGGCCGTTGAAAGACGCCGGAGAGCCAGCCGGAGGCATCGCAGGGCTATGCGTAGCCGACCCCGATAGAAAGGGAGGTGGAAAGGCGAAAGGTTGATGTCCATTGCTAGCAGCCGAAGATGCCGGTATAGGAGGTGAGAACGGCAGCCCCGGGTATTGATTCGAATTTTGCCGGCTCATGTTTGACGCAGCTGGAGATATGGATGGGGGAGGTGCAGGCTCGTCATCGCCGAAAGAAACACCAAGCGCTCTAAGCTTAGCCTCATTCAGCTCATTAACGTAATTCTTCCACGCTATGATAATATTAGCAGAGTCTTACATGAGGTGTCCAATATAACATACCATTAAGATCCGGAAGTGTCACTTGATACTTATGTTCAGAACGCTCATTGGTAATATCACCTTCATCCGGCCATTGACCTCTGCTCTGAGAGTAGTTGTCGAGGAGATCTAAAGGAGCATGAACTCCTTCCAGATCAAATCCACGGATATTATAGCCTAGCTGCTCCCATGAACTTAGCATGGCCGATACTTCTGTTCCACCTAGAGGTTTTGGCGCCTTGCCGGGCTGGCCTCGTACTTCATCCCGCGGTAGGCAAACAAGGATATTTTTCCCCTTCCATGGTACTTTCTTCTTGGGTCGAGGCGTATGCCCTGCAACTGTCTTGGTCGGCTTTACTGGTGTAGCTGGTGCTTCGGTATGCGCAACTGTGATTGACCCATTCAGGCTCGCTTGGTCACTCTTAGGAGTGTCTGTCCTCGTCGCTACCTCCGAAGCAGAGTTTAGAGTGTGAATACTAGTAGCATCTTGGCCGCCTCTTTCCACGTTAAGCCAGTCCATGCTTGCGACTTTGCTAGCGACGCGTCGATTAAGGACTGCTTGTTTCAAAGTTTCGTTGCTAGAACGCTTCCTCGGATGGTGCCGGAACGGAAGGTTAGATGTTCGAGACGCGAGGCTAGATGCTCGGGACGGGTGAAGATTAGATGGAAAAGTAGTAGCCCGAGGAGTCCTCGGGTCGGCCTCTTCAGACCAATTCGCGTCGTCTCCTGAGATAGAGCTCCTCAATGAAGAGTGCTCACTGTCGTCAGTTCCGTCACTAAGCCAGTTGCGGTGTTCAGAGCTCAGGTCGTCAGTAGTATGCTGACGGATCCAATCCTCTGTAATGCCGCGAACAGGACGACGGACGCGATTCACAAGTACGGCGGCACTCCCGGAGAGAGAAGACGAAGGTGGTTCTGGCTCGGTTGTTGCGATCAGCGGAGCCGGTCGCAGGAAAGGGGTGTTAATCGCAAGCTGATGCAAGGGAGATTCTTCCGAAGTCTCGCTGCTGAAACTCAGTCGGCGAAATTGGTCACTATCGGCGTCTGGGTAGGGTGAACCCCAGCTAGTTGTAACGTATTGTCTTTCACTCTCGGCACTACGAGTAGATGGTGGCGTCCGAAGATATTCGGAAGCCCGGCCCGGTAGCCTTGGAGCAGGAAGCGGTGGGAGTACCGGGGATGATTCACCGTCTTCGGCAGTGGAGGTACTCGAGACGGAAGACGACCTCGTTGAATAACGAGATGGTGAAGCTCCAGTACCGTCCTGTGCAGAGGCACGAGGAGGGGTTGACGACTTTGAAGAATACGTCTTTAGGAAGACTTAGATGAGGTATAGAGATTAGCTGAGAAAGTTTGTTGACTCGAGATCCATTCAAAGAAAATGCGGTCGAAAGGTATCCAGGGTCGACATACCACGACGAGATCAGCGCAGACGAGACACGGATCGCCTGCTGCTAGATCTCCAAAATATTACTCTCGCGTTATCATGCGCCCTCCTTCGTTGCCCGACGAATGTAGGAATGGGGTCTTTTGGGAGGGGGGGGCCAACAAAGGGGTAAAAAATGGATGCGGGTTCTTCACAGCGTGGATATTGTCGCGACGCGTTGAAGTGGAAACGAAGGCTCACCGAGGCGATCGGGAGTGAAAAGGAGCGGAAAAGAAGAAATTAAAAGAATGGTAATAATACGCAACTCTCCATCGGCTTCGTCTTTGCTTGTCGCTGACCGCCTTTGAAATCCAAAGAGGGGTGGAATTAATGACAATATGGACTCAAAAGTTTTGAGAATAAAATAAAAAGTCGCGATGGAGAGAGCTTCAGTTACAGAAATGGCTGCAAGCTGGTTAATGCCCCCTTGGTTGCGAAGAAAAAAAACCCCAAGTTGTTCAAAATAAAAATATTTGTCCAGGATTGCCTGTTAATTGAAATTACTATTAGATCTAGTTTAGTGCTTAAATTTGACATCTGATAGAGAGTACATGTAGACGGTTAGTAATGTAAGGGGCAGTCCTAGCAGTACAGTTGAATTGTGGTCCGTGCGTCATGTCGCTCCTTAACGACCCATAACGGTCTGAAATTCGAGTTGTGGACTCGCATAGCGCTTCCCCTCGTCCATAATTTAAATGGGCCTTTACCATCGCCTTGGATATCCACTCCTGCCACCCTTCCAACCCTTCCACCCTGCGTCGCGCATTCCACGTATCCATTCATCCACTCCTACCTAAACTGATATGATGTGTTCATAGGTCCAGCCAAGCAAAACTCATACGCATAGTACATACATATACATCCATACATTCATTCATACATTCAAAGTAAAGGTTGGTAAAAATTCCAAAAAAACAAAATCCATTCATCTGTTCTTATTTTCTTTTTATAGCACCTCAAATTTACAAAACGAATATCCATTAATTCAAGATTCGAACCTACCTAGGTACATAGTAAATAGTCGTACAATAACGCAGGCTTCCTAGGTAGGTCAATTCGTTTCCATCTACCTAAACAGGTATGTCACTCACTAAAAGAGGCTTTGAGTGATCTTGATTACGTATGTTGGAAGTAGGTACCTATTTTAGATTCTACCTACGACTCCATCCTCCTAACAATGCAGGACGCACGTGTTCGGTGATTACATACTCAGCAATACATTAGTTTGCCCACTTATACCCAGCAACAACGGAGACGGAAGAAGCAAGATCAAAGCTGTTCTACTTATAAACGTTCAAGGCATTGGATGAAAAATCATCAAGAATATCCATTTCATGTGGTAATTCGGTGGGCTCTTGAAGTTCTATCAAGATCATGATTAGAGAATGCAAGTAAGACCTCCTACTTACGAATACTCCAAGGCATTGATAGCAGCAGAGCGGCACCTAAGTATGCGTTGGCAATGAACCCACTTCACCAGATACCCAGGTAGACAGGTCTAAGGTTCAAATCTGAAGGATTTACACTTACATTCGTTATCGACGTTCAGTTATCTACATATTCACATACATATGTATGTAGTCGCGAGCTAAAGTCGGTAGAAGACATCTGGTGGAGCACAAATAGCGTGAGTCATGATGGAGCAAGTGATTCCATATCACGAGAAATTAGAGACGATAGCGGTCACATCGTCGGAATGGCCGTCTATATTCAATGGCTATCCTGTTCTCTTGTGTCCGATATTGATATGATTGATTTTATATACGACGTCACTTTAAGTGACAACCGGAATATTAAGTAATTTACAAACGAATCAAAATTTCCTGAAGTGATCTACTTTAAGAGTCAATTCCTCGAGACGTCTGCCTCAATAGAACCCCCCTTTTACCAGTACCTTACTCGGGAACCACGCTATAGCGGTGGAAAAGCACAGCTACGATCAGCAAATCCCCCGAAATAGGAGATAGCCTCAGTGTGTACCACAAAAAGCCAAAGCCAATCGGAATTCGAGTAATTCGAGTTAGCTATGATGTTTCAATTCTAAAAGGTGAGTTTTCGTGTGCCTAAAGCGAGCTCTGTCCAAGGTCATATAACACTTAACGTTGTAATAGTGTTCGGATTCCGTACCTAGGTTTGCCCATAACATATACCAGAACTGCAACTTATACACTTCATTCAACATAAGTGATCCTTCAAGGGTCGACTACCGGGATATAGAAGAGTTGTGACCATTGGTATCACAGTATATGCCTGGGAAGCAACACGAATCGGTGTTACCTGAGGTTTGAAGTGCAGAAAACCCTACCAATGCATTCTAGTGTGATCGATCTTACAGAAAGAAATACTCGAATCAGTACCTAGCCGATGTTAAACGGAGAAGGAACTCTATCCAATCCATCAGAATGGGTACGCCTCAAATTCCCTGCTGATGAGATCGTGTGTGAGAGCCTTGGGTGCCTCAAAAACACCAGAGTCACAAGTAACAACGCCATCCTTAAGACATCTCATGATACTAAACAACTTTCATATGCCATTATCCAAGTTAAAATGATCGATACATCGGAGAGGATGAATGCAGAGCACTACGGCCTTCAATGGCAACATAATACCTACAAGACCATCTTTATCGTTATCGCCGTCGCTTAGGTACGTCCAGCGTCGAACTAAGTGAAGCATTAAACATAACGAAGCAAAACTCTATTTAAAAATAAAGAGCGCCGCTGGAACCTAAGACAAGACGGTCTCAGATTTGGTATACTACCTGTTTAAACTTTCCCCAACCTCTCTTAAGGCTGGGTAGCCGCGCGACAAGCGGCTGTAAATAGGACCGGCTGAAGGTAAAAATGGCCCGAGAATTCCAGTCGCGGGTTGGACCGTTGGTGCACTTTCGGACGGGTACCACAGCGTCAAATTTCAGATCGATCCGAGCAAGCCATTCCAATTAATAATAAAAAAACGTTGTCTTTTCAGGCAACACTAGTTCTCCACATTCTCGTACATAGCTGCAGGTCCAAGGAGAATCAAGACGGATAGGCCTTGGAATCGACAGATTCTGACTAAGCTTGCAGAATGGCGCGCTACTTCGTACCGCTCGTACAATGGACTTCCAATGAAAGGAATGTCATTATTCTTCGCCACGACACAAGCTTAGAAGTATCGTGACAGTCAGAATCCCATATGTTGCGAATGGATGGTGACCTAAGACGATAATTAGGCATTGAGAGACCCCAACGACAGATTAGTGCAGGACGAATGTTTCGAAACACCACCTGGGGATCCTGCGTTGCGAATATACTCGGTCATCATGTTTGTCCCATCGTCATAGGGTAATGCAATTATATCATGCCGACACGGTTCCCTTTTTATATGTTTGGGTTAAACTTGATTGTTCGGTGCTACGAAGCTACTAACCTATGAAATCCTCTGACAATTAGTCTTGGTCTGACAGGTCAGACAGCATGCAACGTTGTTCGATCGGCATCAACGATCACTGATCACACTGACGTTATCATTTGCAGCTTACTTGAAGAGGGAATTTGATACCCCTAGTGTGGCTGTGTGGCTAGGCTTCGGCTTGAAATTCGGGGTGTGTCCATGTCCCCGAGTCGCATGTCCCACGCCTTCCAGACCCTGACGATCACGGGGTAATGAGCGATACGGGGCTATGAGGCACATACACATATGTAGGTATTTACATATGTCCATAACTAAGAGGAGTTTCTTTCAAAGAAGCCTGTGGATATAACCAAGCTAATGAGAAGAGTGCCGAGGGCAGAATTGCAACTGTTGAAGTTCTTACTTATGATGGAATCTTCAATGTTCAAAGAAAAAAGATATTTTGGCCGGTAAATACATAAAGAAAGGCTCCTATTTTTAGTTAGTTTCAAAAAAGGTACTTAGTTGCGCGTCTCTGCCGAAATCCGGCAGGCCCGGACGACCTACTGTTAGTAGAATGGAAGGGAAGGGAAGGAAGTACTATCCCTTTTTTGATAAAGTTTGACCACGAACGCACCAATAAGAATACTCGATCGATTATTCCAAGTGAAATTATGCATGAATTTGAATGGGTTCACGATGAAGATCAAAGACCTAGAATAGAAGGCTGAAAATCAAGTTTACTAACCTACATAGTAGGTAGGTAGTGTCTTTCAATTTTCGACAACAATTTCTCAATTGTGCAGAATACTGTAGTATTTTAAGATGGATATGCGAGGGTTCTCGTGGTACACAAGCAGACAAGTACATGTGTACCTAGGTACGTACGCACGTACAAAAATTCTGCAAGATGGTCAGAAGGGTTCAACAGGTGCGGCAGCAGGGTGTTATTTAGCAGTTTGGGTTGTCTAAGAAACTGAGTTAGGGGACCCACCCGTTGAACCCCACACGCCCCTTAAGGTACCTTTTGTTGACAGATGATTGGATCTTTGATTAATTTATGCGCGAGCGCTTCAATAGTTTAAGCAGCAGCTTTGTGCAAATACGAAGTTAATCAATGTAACCATGCCTCCTCCAGTTTAACCTTTCTCTCTTCCAACCGAATCCAGGCCTTCGTCAGATTCTTCACATCTCACCTTTACCTACTCTTGGTCATTCGTTTCTTTCCCTAAACAACACCATCACCACCATATCGCATCTTTTCCTTGTCCATCATTGCATTTTTGCATTTCTACTTCTCGAGGTTCCTTTTTAACTTTTTAAACCTCGTTATAGCCTATATCACTCGCTCAACCCCCCATATTAAGGTTACGCAATATCGTACCCGCGACGCCTTGACGCCTTGGTGGTATAAGCAATCTCCTATCGCGTGTGATCCGACGACAGCATTAGGGTTTGTTAGACGGTGCTTCAGATTTAAGATTAGCCGTCCTGTCATCAACAATACACGTGTCACGAAACTATCATTTCGCTAGAGCCTCAGAAAAGGAGGGAAGGGACGGATACATATCCATTAAATTCTCACCATTTCTCATTATCGACCCGTCTTTGAATTTCACTCTAGCCCATCATCCGCTACCATGTATTCGACGCGGCTTATCCACCTATTGATGGTGGCACTCTCTGTGTCATCCGTCACTGGTGTAGCATGGCTTGACCCTCAACACCCGGGCATGGGTCATCAACTTGAATTTAAGAGACAGGATGACCCTCTCTCACTTCCAACCGTCGGTAGTGGCTCTACGGCAACCGATTCAGCAGCATCCGCTTCTAGCACAGAGGCTGCATCATCATCCACTAGCGCAGCTGATTCGTCAACAAGCTCTGCTGCTAGTACCACTGACGAGCCTACCTCATCTTCCACGTCGACAGCAGATAACACGACCCCGACATCGACGACCCAACAAACAACTCCCACTAGCACCACTGCCCCGGGTACCACGACAGGCGGTACTACAACTAGTCATACTGCATCTTCGACATCAACTTCAACAGGAGGCGCGACCACCGATGGCAGCGATACCAGCACCGCGGCCCCGTCCACCACGGCGCCGCCTAGTACTTCGACTTTCGTGACCATAGTGACCACTACTGATTCGCAAGGACATTCGATTACCACCTCGTCATCCAGCATCGTAGTATCGACGCCTACTGCTGCCGCTGATACGTCAGCCACCCCAAAGACCATGAACCAGCAAACCAAGAATGTTATCATTGGCGTTTGTGTTGGTGTCGGTGGCGCTATCGTCCTCGCGGCTGCCGGTGTGCTATTCTGGAGACTGCGCAGCAAGAGACGGAGCCAAGAGGAGAATGAAGAATTGGTCAGCTACGGTGATGGATTCGGCGGCCCCGGCACCGCGGAAAAGACTGAGCCGGCCGGTACCCAACCCGCTCGCAGCCCATTCCAAAGTACGCTCGAGAGCTACCATGCGCCGACGCAAACAAATGCTGCATCCAACTTCTAAGTGCGGGCACACAATATCTCGATTCTCGTCTCCTACTTATCAAGCGGTATTTACTTTTTTAAAGCCGCCCGGCGTCGGAGTTTGGAGGTATTAGCATGGAATCATCAATCATGTTCCCCCCATTTTTCATAACAAGCCGGCATCATCATCCTACGGAATAGAAAAACTTTTCCAACCCGAATCTCCTCGATTACGAAACCATACACGTGTATCTAGAAAAAAGGCGAAGGGAGGGTTTTATTTTTTTTATTGTCTCACGAGACTCGTTACGCGCGTCTGGATTTTTTTTCAGCAACGAGGATCAGAAAACTCGGCGCGAGCAAAGGAAGAAAGGGCTCTATGACCTAGTCTATGTGGTTGAGAGGCTAAGGGGTAAAGGGGATATTTGTATACAGCTTCATAATACCACCTTCTTCGATTCTGACAAACAAAAATTCAAGTATATACAAACTCGTAAAGTTACAAGTACGAAAAAAAGAAAAGAAAAACGAAGTATCGATCGTGACGTTCCGGGTCTCAATTCGAGATCCCAGATCTCAGAAAGGGTACGGGGTCCGGGAAGAACCTAATTATGTAGATTTGATGCTAATGTTAGATCCCGCGAGGTTATTCCAAGATGCTGGGATTTAGAGCATCTTGAGTCAAGACGACGCCATCCTTAACTCTACTTTGAGTTCACCTAACGGGCTCCCGTTCGAGACGTCTTCCATTGAAGGTTCTATTGGCGAATTTAGGTTTGCAAATCAGTGTGGAGTTCAATGGAGATCCGGGGTAAGGGTGAGTTGGATGGATTGGCGGAATCGTTAAATGTTCAAAGTTAGAGTTCGGTCTATTTCTTAAGCCTTGGGAATTGATCTTTCATCATTAGATCTATTTTGCTTTAGGTTTAGGTGGGATCGGGTACCGGCAGCTTATTTTATTATCGTAGAGATCTGTAATGTGTTGTTAGTGGTGATGGTGGTGAGATGTGGGAAAGAGCCTGAGCAGGATCGTAGCTTAGGCCGTCTCAGGATGGTTTCAGCACCACATCTGCGATCTCCCGTCGCCGGCGAACCAATTACGAACTCAGCTAAGCTTTCCGTGTTTCGTTTTTTTATGGGAGGATAATCGGGTGTAATACGTGCGTCGCTTCAGCTCTAATTATTAGATATGTGTGAAATTATCTAGGTACGTAGGTTTGGCAAGTTAACTTCTAGGAATCAACTTATTTTTCTCATAACTGTTTTCCCTCTTTTGAAGACGAGTTGCAGGCACGTTGTATTAGAAACCCACATCGAAGCTAAATTTTAAGGATACTAGACAAGAAAGAATCGAGGGATAAAAATAAGAGAACGCCAGCGGCGAACATGAAGTGCCAAGGCGCCGTGACGCTGTCCCTGCTGGCGGGACTCCTGGCGGGGGTAATGGCGGGCGACCTCGTGGACGAGCTACGGCGAGACTTCCAGTTGGGTTTATTCGGACGACAGCAGCAGCCGATATCAGATTTTCAGGTTCGTTGTTTTGGCGCCTGTGTGTTGGGTTGTTGGTAGTTGACCCGCTAACCGATCGATCCTATGTAGAGATTCACGTCGGCTTTGGGAGGCCAGGCTGCGGCGCAGGTGCGTTTCTTCTCGAGTGATACATATGTCTACGTGTGTAGTCATAGGCACCGTACATATGAACTAACGGGAATTACGGTCGATAGATTGTGTCCAACGACGGCAGCGATAGTAAAAATAACCCGTTCAAGATCGTGGGCGGCACGAGGTCCAATGGCCAGACTTTCGTATGTTCCCGCCCTATAAATATCTCATGAAAGACTCGATCTCTCTGCCACATGTCAGTTATGTCTTCTTTACCTAACCATAATCTACCAACCCGCCAACAGCCCGACTTCACCACCGCATCCAACCGAGTATGCGACGACCAGAAGAACGACTGCGCCGACCTCTCCAACAACGGCGGCGCCTCCTTCAAAGTCTCAGACTGCGATACACAGGATAGTGAGTCTACCTACTCGTCATGGCTCATTTCATATGTAAAGAAAAGTCGACGGTGTATATCATGGCTTAGCGATGATATTGGATAGTTCAGGCGAAGGCTAACATAGGGAAAACCTAGCCACTTGCAAATCAGCCAACACGCCAACGGACCAGGACGACCAATTTCTTTACTTTTGCGACAATTAGGGGATATATCATAGCCATTGTTATGGAGAGAGAAGCTCAACATGCAATAGCTCAGTGGGCTTGGAGGTCATGCCATCTTTTACATGTATATATGAGATTGCGTAAGGGTGGGATGTTGTCAAAGCAAAATGCCGAACATCACAAACCTATTTCCAATCTTCAAGTTTCATTTGCTGATTTCCATAGAAAGTCTTACTTCTATGCTGTACCTATTACCTTAACAATCAAGGAGTTGGAATGGGGTTTGGTCAAAGTGTATATTATTAACTATCTCCCAACTCGGAGTGATGCCCATGCCATCATCGAGTTCTGTATTTGCTGTGGGATGAAAACAATATAAACACCTAATCATACAATCATGAAGTCGTTGCCTCGAACGTGCACAGCCTTCATGAAAATGCTATTCACTGCTTTCATGAAACGAAAAGGGGGTAGAAGAACAGTGATATTTGGGGTTCCTGTATAAATGCGCGCGACGGCATCCTCGCCGAAACATAGGGTATCGCATCGTATCCTGCCTTCAACCCTCAATTCCCCCCTCCTCCCCCCCCGTGAAAAAGAAATGTTAGTAGTAACACTCCGGGATTGACTATACACAACGGGGGGGTGGGCTGGTCAATCTACCAGCCTTGCATGCAATCAGCCCATACGCCTGACTTTGAATGACTCTTAAGTATCTAACGCCTGCCGTTCTGGATCCAGTTCGCACGTAGTGAAAAGTGAAAAAAATCAAATCAACGCGCGACTATGCTTTGCGACACCTATCATCATTAAACCACCCTTAAGCCACCTGTCCGAGCTAACCACACCCTAGGACAAAAGAAAAAAACTGGGCGACATCGTTGTGAAAGTGTCGAGCCAGGTGTGGTATGTTCGTATCTCGTATGCTTAACGCGTAAATCGGCGAGGATAAGGGTCAAAAGGCCCCGGGGCAGCATAGGCCGGGGCATCCTATACCCGAGCCATCGGCTGCTTCTTGCGCACCAGGAAGGGGCTGGGCATCTCGTCCTTCTCCGGATCCCAGACCGCCGCGGGCTCAGTGAACAGTCGGTCCTTGGTGTTGCGCTTCGGGCTGACGTTCGTGTTCTCGATCGGACGACCGCCGGCTCTAGCTTGCTGAAGTTCGACGAGGGTGCGGCCCTTGATGTTGTTCTTAGCCGCTACCTTGGTCAGCGGCTGATCCTGCTCCTTCTTGAGAGATGGCTTGCGCTGTAGGCCAGTCTCCGCGCCTTGACCGCCAAGGCTGGCAACCGAGGGGATCTTGCTCAGTCGTCGATTAGGAGAGTTACCCTTGTCCCTTAGAGCCCCGTTACTAGTCTGGGCTCGTAATTGCAGCTGGAATTCCGGGCCGGACATAGGTAGAGGCGGAACTGCCTTGTTGTGACCTAGAGAAGTCTGAGACTTAAGGCGGTTCACGGGAGCGGTCTTCGTGGTCGTAAGGACCGGGCGTTGGTTTCCGAAGGGGTTCTTGTTCGATCGCGGGGGTCGAGTCGGAGAAGGGATGATGGGAGTATCATCATCTTCGGAATCCGACGGGATGATCTCTATCTTCACCGATTCGGATTCATCATCATCCTCATCGTGGTCAAAGATGGACGGTTTGTTAACCGTCGGAGCTTTGGTCATATTGTTACGACGTGGCGAGAGAGACAATGATGCAATGGCCATTGGCGAGGGTGATGCCATGTCGACATCCATCGCCATAGGCGTTCCCAGATTGCGCTCGAACATAGTCTGAGCTCGACAGAACGGCGCACGCGAGCTCTTCTTAAGAGGCTCTTCTGGCTCGTCAATCGAATAGTCAGTGATATCCGTGACAGACGGGAATTCGCCATCCGTGCTGGTGGCGAAAGATCGTGGGTAGTCGGACTTCGCAAGGGACGAGTTGAATTCTTGTGTCTCAATAGTTCCGAATGAGACTCGCTTCTTCTGGAGTTCCTCTTGGACACGTGCTTCCACCTCTACTTCAAAACGTCGTTGAAGTTGTTCAATCTCCTCGTTAACGAGGCGGTCGATCTCCAATCGAGCCTTCACCTCCCACTCCCGTCGTAACTGCGAATCGATCTCTTGGCGGAAGTATGCTTTGTCTGCTTCTATGCTCGCCAATTTGCCTTCCACCTGCTTCAGCTTGTGGCTGAGAAGATCGTTCTGAGCTTGTAATCGCTTCTTCAACTCGACTGCCTCTCGTTCCTTGCGCATTAATCGTACCACGGGAAGATTGAGTAACGCCGCCGTATCGGGGCGTTGGTCAGGGTTGACCTTCAGACAATCCTTGATGACACCCATAAGTTCCGCAGAATACACTCGAGGTAGCGGCGGGACCTTTCCTTCCTTGATCTTCTGAACAAGTAGGAAGTGTGTCTTCGCATCGAACGGGGGGGTTCTAGCACATAGCTCGTATATTATACAACCTAGTGACCAGATGTCGGACTTCAGCGTATATCGCTCGGCGGCACAAATCTCGGGAGACATGTAATACGGGGTGCCGACATAGGTCGACGCGAAATCGTGGGACTGGATCATCTTGGACAGACCAAAGTCGCCAAGCTTGACAGAGTTCTCATCGCCGAGAAAGACTGCTCACAGTTAGCTGGGTAATATTCCTTCACTAGAACGCTTGGGTATACGCACTATTCTCAGGCTTGAGATCTCGGTGAAGGATAGTTATGGTTCCCTGAGGAGCCTTGACCTTTCCTCCGCCACTGACTAGCTCCAGAACATTCGAACCCACGACGGGGGGATTGACACCGTAGTGGCATCGATACAAAGCGGTGACTATCTGCGAGAAGATCTCCCAGACGAATTGTTCGTCGGCATACTCCTTACGAGTGGCCAGACCATGAATAATTCGACCTAGATCTCCATTGCCGCAATACTCCATATACAAATGTAGGTCTTGAGACTCCTTCAGGTGCTCACGATGATAATATCCAACGATGTTGGGATGACGGAGTGTCGAGAGGATCTGGAACTCTGAGTGTAGCTGCTCACGTTCCTTTTGCGACATTTTCAGGTAGCTAATCTCTTTACGACAGAGAATCATGCCATCGGTCTTTCGCTTGACCTTTCGAATTATGCCAAACGTTCCACGGCCTGCACGCGCAAAGCTTAAAGTCAGTGGCAGGTCGGAGCACAAAGAGTATAAAGGATTGGGTCCTTGGAAGTAGAACGGCGGAATGAAATCGATGTAAAGTATGGGTCAGGAGAAACTTACCGATCCTCTCCAAGACTTCATACTGGTCACTAACTGACTCCGGCATGATGAATGAAGGATGCACAACACTTGTTAAGGTTCAACGGTGTAGCGCTATGCCATAGACAATAAGTGGTGAGTGGTATACCGTAATAGTAGCAAGTTAGAAGTTAGAAGAGGGGAAACGAAAAGAATAAGGAAAGGGGAAGATGACGAGGATTTGAATTCTCTTAGCTAGAGCTAGAGTATTCGATACTTCTTAGCTCTAGAGAGAAAAGGTTGTTGTTGTTGAACAAAGTTTGGATTGGAGAATTTGTTTGTTCTGGAGAACTGCACGAAGAAAGATTAGGAAGTGTGCAACTGGGTCCTAAGATTGCAGTGCAGGTGAAGAAGCCCCCGGGATCCTAGCAGTTTTAGTCAGTGGTTAGGACGCCGTGCAGGTCCCCAAGTCCCAAAGTAATCTTTTTTAGTCAACAAACCGGCCGTGACCACAGCAACTGCCTTACATTAGTACCTACGTACTCCAAAAGGTGGGGACGAATGGTAACCTTAGCTGCTTAGCAGCCTCAGGCAGCCGGGTTATTCCAATATTCCGAATATGTCCCGAGGGTTTTAGCGCCCGTACGGATCCTTGAGACTAGGTACCTAGGTACCTACACAGGTATTCCCCGTTATCAATCATTATTAATTATCGTTATCGCCTAAGCAGTTCCAAGGTTCGTCCGCCGCCACCACGTGATAATCACCACTCATAAGCTTGGAACCTTTCTTCACTTCTCTTTTACCTAGGTACTGTTTACGTCCACCAATCAATCACGATGTATCACCACTAAACCATTTGTCCCTTCGTCGGAGTTAGTCGGACTTCGCAAGCTTCAAATTTAGCTCAACATTAATCGTGCGAGATTTCAATAATTACCATCTTGAAAACATCTCAGATTTACATCTACGGTACTCCTGATCATTGAGAAGCCATGGTTCTTCGAAAGCACGAATTAGAAGTAAAGCTGAAGGATGATCTCGAACTAGTCCGAAGTGGTATTCTCCGCGATGAGAATCCACTCGACTTAGGCGAGGAGTTCAATGAGCTCCTAGAAGTATGCCGGCGAGGCGATCTGAAACGAACTCAGCAGTTGATATCTGCTGGCGTCAATATAAATGGCAAAGACAGGTTCGACTATACTCCACTCATCGTGGTGAGTAGAGCTTGTCTACCTATCTGTTGCGCTTGAAGGACCCAGGCAGCTGACTACCGTCTAGGCAAGTCTCTGCGGGCATTATGAATTAGTTGAGTTGTTACGTATGTATCATGTTTTAATCTACCCTCCCAAGCTTGGACGGGTCTAGATCGATTTCTTTATAAGCGTGTCTACCATTTTGAATATACCAATGGACCATCTCTATGAACTATACTAATCCCAGCTCCGTAGTTGAGTCTGGGGCTTTAGCTGAGCGAGATACTTTCCAAGGGGAGCGGTGTATCTACAATGCTCTCAACAACAAGATTAGGAATCTACTCCTGAAGTACGACTACTCGAAATCTACCGATCCCTTGCAACCCTGGGCCGCCCATATCAGTTCCTTGCTTTCTAGAGATATACCGAAGACCTCTGATATAACCTTGATAACTGCATCAAAGTCTTTCGAACTCCACAAGTTCCTCCTTTCTGCGAGGACACCTTACTTCCGCAGCAAACTCGCCGAGGCGCCTGAGTTGGAGACATGGAAACTGCCACATTCCATACCAATCGAGTCATTTCAGGTTGTCTTACGGTATCTGTATTTGGGTGACATCCCGAGAGATCTAGTTGATGCTAGGAGTCGCAGCACGGAGGAAGAGGTACTCACCGGGGTGGATAAAATCAGCAAGCACTTGGAGATTGACAAGCTCTGGGAAGCTATTCTCTCGGGTGGCAATCGGCGGCTGGTACGGCAGAGGCATCAGGATGAAGTAAACCGAGCTCAGGGGCAAATCGAAAACTTCTTCCAAGAGAAGGTACTTGGCCACAAGATGGTCGTTGACAGCCGGAAGGTTCATGAAGTCAAGTGGCCACACGACAATTCCATATTCGCAGACTGCCTTCTACGGGCTGATGAGGGGGGAGACGAAGAAGAGGGGGATACTGACAAAACAGAAGAATCCGATGGAATCCCCATTGGCCCAGGCGCCGAGTCACGGAAACAGAATGGTGGAAAGAAAGTCAAGAAATCAATATTATACCCCGCGCATAAAGCAATGCTCATACGTTCGCCGTACTTCGAAACCATGTTTTCCGGACCATTCCGCGAGGCTCAGTCATCGGAACACCTTCTTATTATCAAAATAGATTGTATACCAGAGGTTCTCGAGGTTATTATAACGTTTCTCTACACGGAGAAAATTGAATGCCCCCTTGAGCTCGGCCTGGATTTGCTTTACGCGTCCGACATGCTTTTACTCGACAAATTAAAGAACAAAGCTGCGGTTGCTATCAGCACATTGGGAAGCGGTAACAACAACGTCTTAGTCGACCGGACACACGTCCATGAAGGCGATGGTGTTGCAGAAATTGATGTTGAGCCCATCAACGTATACGACGTCATACACGCAGCTTGGGATTTGCGAGTCCAGAGACTGGAAGAATTTGCGGCTCGATATCTCGCATACCGTCTGGAAGATTATATCGACGAAGAGGAGTTTATGGAGCTGATCCAAGAAAGCGCCTCAAGGCTCAAGACGAGAGAAGAGACCGACACGGTCGAGCTACTGGATGACATTCGCTATTACTTATCTGAACGATTCAGACTCCGGTTTGAGGACGCCGGGTTGGACGAGATGATGGACGAAAATGGCGAAATAAGTGCTGAGGCAGCTGAAGCACTAGCCTCACAGGAGAGCGACGTTGCTACGGGAGATAAGACTTTGAAAGATACCATCGAAGGAGGGAACGGTGGCGAATTGTCTGCGAAGACAGATGTGGCTGAGATTCTAGCTAACTCTGGCGGTGTAGTTAGAACCCTTGATGGAGAGCTCGTTGAGGATGAATTCGAGTCCGACGCTATCAATTACCAGCTGCTGTTGCAGAAGATCGATACAATGCTAGAAAAGCTCAAGTTGGACGCGTAGAGGGTCATTGCATAATATACATAGATCGGTTACGTCCATGCAAGCACTTGGTTCATTGTTTGAATATGTTTACCTCTGGTTTCTATTCTAAGTATTCGAGTCTTAAACCTGACTTCTAGATGTCGAAAAACTAACTGTAGCTCAGATTTCGTTGTTCCTGTGGTATCAGACAACTGACCTAGCATATACCAGAATGCCACGGACACCCCTTTCCTTAGGGTTATTTCGAGGTGCGGAACTAGAGGGCTAGATGAAGATGATGTGTAGAACCACCAGTGCTATCGCTATCCTGTAGTTGCTGGAAGGCCCATGTCTGCTTCCGGCCCCCCCTTTCCCCTACTATACTTGGCAGCCTGGCTAGCACGGGGCTCTGCTCAGCCATCATGGTTATCACACGGGATTTTCCCGACGTTAAGCTACGGCCGAAGGTCAATATATTCCCACTCGTGTTTCCAGACATTTTCTTGAGTTACTCCGGCTTAAGACATCCTGTATTATGTTCCCGGCCTCTGCACGTGCAGCTGCAGTGAACTTTTCCCCTCCCATCCCCAAGCAAGGGACACCGCCTTCAATACTCGCTTTAAATTGTGAGGCTTATGCGAGATTCAGCTCTCGAAGGCGGCTTACACGATAACTGGACGCCGAAGTTGGCATAGCTCATGCGGACCCATGACGTATAGGTATATACGAAGGCCTATTATACTTTCAATATCTCGGCACTTATGTATCGAAGTAATGATACCGTGCACATACTCTAGTTTTCTTCATGGCGAAGAGCCGAAGGGAGATGAAGTCTAGATACTCGTTACAGGTACCGACGGTAATAGGATATCGAGACATTGGCAGTGACGGGGGTTAAGTAGATGATAGTGTTATACGTCAGATGGCAGGTATGTAACTCGCGATAATTGGGCAATGGGATCAAGGGTGCGATTTGGGGTAGATTAATCTACTATCCTCATAGGGTTTGATTGCGTCAAGGCTAGAAGAAGCTGGCTAATCACGTAGCAACAGTATAAGTCATGACTCTCGTTTCAACGTAGATCACTCAAGCCGGAGCATGAGATACTTGACCTTATCTTCGAGGGTTTGAGGTTGCGAGTATGAGAGCAACATCCGATTAACTATTCGGGCTGAGGACATATCTTGTAAGTTTCAAATATATGTTACCATTATACTTGAACACACTTTCTCGTAGAGTTTGACCTTTAATAGCTGAAAGTTCCTGTTCGGTGGCTTGCGCCGGCTGAGTCTCCTATTCCCTTTTTCGCGGTCACAGCATAGGGGATGGGAAGGACCAAGAGTCTCAGAGTGATAATTACCTTCTGTATATTAAAACACCATATTGATAATTCCCGAAAACGCATATTTGGCTAGGGCTGCCGGCATACATAAAGACGGCACGGTATAACTCCCGGCATATCGCCACAGTTTCGTCAGCACTATACGAGGATTGCACTTAGATGTAAGACATGATCGGCGGCGCGCGCTCTCACGCACGCAGATAAGGCTACATAAGCCGCCCGGCGATATGGGGACGGTTACGCAGCGAAAGAAAATTTGCCGGTGATACGAAAGCGAAGTTGGGAACCTACGGAACTCCCCCACTGGCTGGCTCTTGGGTCACGCCAGAGGAGGTGAGCTATTCCGCAACGAACTTGGAAAAAGACTGTATCTGTCTGTAGCGATCCCCTGCTGATCGTCCTCGACGCTCAAGCGAGCAGCACGGGATGAGATCGGCGCCGGGTTTGGGCGACGGCACGTAGGGAGGCTGCATCCGGTGAGCGGGTTTTACTCACGGAGACAGCAGAGGTTTAGGGGCCGCCTCGCTTCGCCCGAAGTCGCTGCGCTCTTGGGACGTTGAGGTTATCCCGTGTGATACTAGCGCTTCTTTGGGCCTTTTTTCTAACCGGCCGATCTAGATGTGATTGCGTGCAGAAAGTGGCAGCATGCAGTCAAGGTAAATCTACCCCCTTTAATTGCCAAGTAGCCAAGTATATGTATTTAGTGATATGCGAATGCTAATTGCCTATGCAATGTCTATTGTGGCTTATGTCTCGACGGAGCGGGATATCTACCGTATCGATCGCTCTTAAAAAAGCACCAATTCGGTGTGAGAGAGCTTCGGTTAGGCAAGGCGTGCACGAGGGCTGACATATTGAGGCATGATTTGAGTGGGGGAGCGTCATCACGTTGGGTGCACGCGCAGAGCTATGTACAGCTGATAAAGACCAGGGCTAGGTGAAATTAAAGTCTCGCCACGAGGATGGGCTTGGCGACCTGTCATAAACACTACTCTCATTTATGTCTTTAAGTATTCCGTGTCTTTCATTCATCATAGAAAAGACGGAATAAGTAAGGGGGTGCTGAAGGTGCCGTTCTACATACAGTTCGGTAAGAAGCGTGTATGGAAATACTGTAGAAGGGTATGTCGATCCGAGAATGACATGTTACGTGATCCTGCCAGCCACGTGAATAACAATACACGCTGGGGTCTTCTAGCTTTGGGAGGCGTCATGTTTGTCCCGGTGGGATTGGGTACTGTGGACGGATACTGATCGAGACTCTACCTCTTTAGGACATGAGGCGTAACTCTTCCCACGCCGGTGGGAAACCCTTTTTCTTTTTTCTTAACGCAACCAGCTACTGCCGCGCGATGGACCCGGGGAACAGGCTGAGTAATATAAAAAATCGGCCCATGATAAAAACTAGCGATTCCCAACCCTCGAAGCAGTGAGATGATGGTGTTCAGCTGCCCCCCTTACGGAAAACCATAACTGCATCCAAGAGGCATGTTAATCTCGGGAGTCTAGGAAGCTTACACGGGGCACATAGCATTTTGGGCCGTGACTGACACTTTGTGTCATCTATCCTGCTGATCCAACCAATACCGAGCTCGCCATAATATGAACCAGGGCTGCTAGGGTCACCACAGAAGCTGACAGCTTCCCACCGGATGGAACCGAGATGGAAGCGGTTGTCCATGATCTGCATCGATAGCTGCCGCGTGTATGCGACATGTACACATACATGGGAATTGGATGATGGAACCATATCGTAAGTGTAGTTACCTAAAGCGTTGCTAGCCATTAAGAGAGGAGGTAGAATGAGGTGCTCGAGATAGATGTAACTACGCTGCTACGTCGGATGCTACGCTTGCATCTATGGGAAACATGTTTCGAATAATCAATACTATTTTCCCAGAGATCTTGGGAATCATAATGATCTACTCGGGGGATCTACGGCGCCTTGTACGTATATGCAATGGACGCTCTTAGATCGATCACTATTAGTAGTCGTGACTGTTTAGTTGGTGCTTATTAATAGGAGATTGGCGAAGATGAATATCCCATACCTATTAGGGTTGCTACCTTGATGTCATTACGAGAAGTATTAAGGATAGCGCAAGTGCTTGGAAGCCAGCTTTGTAGGATTCCTATTCATCCTAGACCCCTGCCCGCAGTCCCAGCCCAACGGTTTGGGTGAAATCGAGGATCTTTCGGTGTAACAATCTCACTTAACTCATAAGTAAGGCTACGTACATGAGGAGAATGGGAGAAAGAAGAAACTGCTCGCTTAAACATAGCGTACACGTGTGTAAAAGCCTGCTGTGATATGTGACCTGTAGTTTTAACAGCTGGATCTATGGTTACCACTCGGTATTTCGAAAGCTGTAATTTATCTAAATTTGAACATGTACTTCGTATAGAGCCATATTATCGTTCTCCTTTAATATTCTTCTATGTTACCTATCAGAGACTTGATCAACAGCCGACAACGGAGCATACACCGTTCATATATGAGTCCTATGATCTACTTAAGCCGAAAGACAGCGATGCGTATAGATCGTATATCCAATAAAAAATATTACTGCACGCCAGTAACCCTAAGGCCAATTGCTTGTGCATAAGCGATAATAAGGCCTTTTAAACACGGGAAGAGTTGCGTATAATGATGTAGGTGGAAAAGGGGAAGCAGTTTACCATATGCACGTATCGAAGCAAGCACGCAACGGAACTGCTTCCGCTTTCTTGTTAATCTTGCGTGATTCTTACTAGATCCAACATATGCTGGCTGGAATAGGATATCGTCGGAGAAGCTTTAATAAGTTTTCGACTTTCAAAGTAATCTCACCAACGGTATTGGTTTGCAATGAATGTCTCCTCGACTCTTTTGTATTTCTACATCCGCGTTACTTGGTATCAAGTACAATAATCCTTGCATGTCTAGTAACGGCCTAGATAAATTCAATAGCCTTTGCGCTTCCCTATGTAGCATCTTCAGCGTCCGGAATCCAACCTGGCATGCAACCGACTGCTCACAAAAATTGGTAGAGGGAGGTATAACGTGGCTGATATAGGTTACAGGATAGCTTATAGATGCCTATCTCACCTAAGGAGCAAGTCTCCCCGGTAGGGTTCGCACTTTCAAGGGAACACCGATTTCTTCGGTACACTATGCCCCTATTTATGGTAGAGCAACCGCAACCTCCTGGCACACCGAGCAGGCTTTAGGGGGTGATGGGTTAAAGGGAATATAATGCAATCAATTAGTCGTACAATTTATGTTGGTTAACTAAAATGTAGCCATGATCACTATATTGGCATATCTGTTCATTCAAATTGAATATCGTACCAAAAAGTCACAAATTGAATTGATATGGATACAATCAGGTATTTTGTTTCTAGCTAACGCTGAATGCGGCTCGGCTCGAGAGTTCCTAAGCTTCGTTGCACGCCAGGGGCTATGCTGCCCCTGCTTGAGTAAAATCCTACGTCTTCAGCATATCCAATACTATGCATGCCGTATTGGTACAGCAGTCAGTGAAGATCTAGACCTCTGGATGTCTTTCAAGAAGCAGCCACATCAGCCCATTATGGGCGAGATGCCGAGTGATACATGGCCAACACCGGCGAAAAACTCCCATTACCGTCAAGGAAGCAGCCCAGGACCAGGAGATTTGCTTGCTGAAACCATCGTGAACTGAGAGAAACGACTATGACATGCAATGACACAGATCATCTGTCATCCTTACGGAAGCTCGCGCATGTAACGATGCCAAGTTAAGCTTACATATATGTACGGAATTGATGCCTGCGGCGCTGCCGCTGCAAGGCATACTGGGTGATCACGGCTTTCGGGGGTCTTAGGGAGTTGAACGAATTCTGGGGTAAGACGTTACTGGCCAGTCTGAGAAACGTAAGCTGGATACAGTCACTGAAGATTCTGGTCTACGACGCGATACTATCCGATTCCTAGATGGCCCGATACTGCACTTTGTGTACAACAAACGTAATGGTGAACATGTAGGTTATGCGTGGGTTGTATTCGTGTCCCGTATCGACGTGATTGGAGGAGCTCGACTCCCTGCTTGGTTCTAATAGCCGTAGCTGACCATTAGGTAGGGGTCTTCCGTCCCTTCATAGTGTCTAATACTACGAAATAACCAGGCGGATTATTCGATATGTTGGTCCACGTCGGGCATCAGCTTAGGGTCATTCCTATGATTTATCGTTGGGCGTCGTCGGGGCGGGGTGCCGCGGCACAATCAGAAGGGATATGGTCTAGGAACACTTGCAACATCTGGGGAAAATAGTGTGAACTAAGATGTTCCCTTCAAGAGCTAAGCTTCTTATAGTTGAAGATCATTATTATAGTAACAACCAATACTCTGTTTATTCGTTGCTAGCAAACCAAGCTTGACATATCGGCGTTTTCTTAAAGAAACTATTAATAGTATATACCGAGGCAACAATATGCCTTCGCGCTGGAAACACTCATAGTCTCCACGCCGTTAGATGTGAAGCTCACATAGGTCTTCTTAGAGTTATGAACGCAACCGAATAACTTCGTAATAACTCAATAACTAAAATCAGCAGCCGCTAGTCTTCCTTACTATGTAATCTCACGAGTACCTACATATCCTAATTGGGAAAACACCTGGTCCCTGTAAAGACAAGAGAACGAAAATGGATGATTAATGGGGAGGATTTCCATGGCTCGGGACCAATAGACCTTGCTCAGATCGTCGATCCCACTACCCCGTCTTGAACGAATCCGGTTATCAACCCCGACGGGGTTTTACTGTACTAGATTCTCGAAGAATTACCAGAGCCGCAGGTAGCATCAATCTAGTGCAACACGATAACATGGAGAAATCTTAACGGCTATTGATACGAGCAGAACCTCGCAGGACTCACACTTTGAAGAGATCATGTGGCTTACAAAGTAGATGCGCTGGTGCAAATTGGTCTTGCAATATCGAAAACTGATAGGGCTGACTGAGAATTTTTGTTACCCAGTTACCTGTCATCGCGACAGATCAACCATCAACGTCGTTTTTTTTTCTTTAACGCTAACAGCTTAAGGTAACTGGGTCTTTCTGCACTTCGTTGAGGGGAATTATCGAACGAGAAAAAGAACTAGTGAGCCATTTCCGTAGATTTGCCTCCCAATATTCGGGATAATGGTGGTCGAGGTCAAGAAATCATACCATAATTTGGCCTAGCCTACGTGATGGGGATTGAAGATCATGGAGTCGTGACGCGTTTATACGTCCTACCCTTAGGAAGCAGCGCTAGTTTACTAGAATTATAGGCAGTTCTTCGGGTTTGGGAATGTTTGTAATGATATCTAAAAACGGCTTTAACTCCCTCCTTAGATAATCAGATACGCATGTGTGATGACTACGACAACCAGCTGCATTGTCAAATATTCGAGTCGACTGGAAACGACAATAAAATAAACATCGGATATTAAATTATCGATGTTATTAAAAGCAATGACATTAATTCAGGGAAAGTGACCCTAGCTGCCCTAGAAAACGTGACTTCTCATAAAAAGAAACTTTGGGATTAGGGGTCGAGATCGACATCGACGGCGTGGGTTTTAAGGGCGCCGTCGGGGGCGTAGCTTGCGGGAGCCGCGGTGACATGAGATCAGCGTGGCGCCGTAGCGCTGGTCGCTTAGAGGAAAACCCCCCCCAGGTATCCCATGTCAGATGAAGGTGGAGTGAGCTATAATATCTCAAGGAAAACCAACAGAGCAGACAGACCACAGAATAATCTACAGGCAGTTCGGTAGGCAGTTCGTAGAGTGTAAATTATTTCTGTCACCCAATCTTCAGCCAACAATATCTATTACTATTGACAAGGATGAAGCTAGAGCCTCCGAAGTAGCCCCGTCTTTTCATATCTATTCCGAGGTAGTTGTAGATACCTGATCTCGTCTTTGCTCTGCCATCTAGTATATGCTTGACGTAACACCCATTATCCTTCGTGACAGCTCCTGTAGATTTGGTCAAGTCTGATGGGTACGGCTTCGACTCTCCTGATGTAGTATATATCATACGAGGCAAGCGAATCATGAAGATAGAATTAGATATGGGTGGCATACCTACATAGTAGTATTAACAAAGAATTTAAGATACTTATTAATACTTGAGTAAAACTTGATGCTCGTAAAGTAGAGATGAGCAGCCTTGTACTATGGCGTGATACGAATAGATGCTAATATATTAAAACTTGTCTATATGGTGCGTGCTTTATACACCCCTTTTTATTAGAAGTATAGTAAGATGGTTATTATTATTATCATTATTATTTACGGGCACTAAGTAAATGCCGATTGGCGAAGGCCTGACACGATAATAGCTCCTTTTAAGCTCTAATAAGCATTGGATTTAATTCATCTGACCAACTCGTCATGTCGGGTGTATGTATGCTTAGACCTGAACATGTAATAGGTGGGCGGGGGATGTATTTAAAAGTAATGAGCCGATTCAGGCGTTCACCCCCATCATAGTGTGTATTAGCTAGATACTACCTGACTACGTAAGTCGTAGTGTGTTCTGGCGCTGTTCTGGCGTCCATCTAGCGCGCCGCCATGCAAGCCTCAACTCTTTTTTCCCAATGTTCTCGAGCGATCTGTGAATGGAGCACCTAAAGAAAAAAGCAAAGTCACGTTGGACTTCACGTGTTTTTCTTAGCCTTCTCTTTCGGCTGGACTTGTACTTTCTACTGAATGCCGCATCGTTAATAGTTGTAAGTACGTAGGCAGGTAGGTAGGTAGGGACCAAAAACGTTGGTGTTGCGTATAATGCGGCTATGCCTAGAGGATGAGATGGACGTCATCAGACGCTCCCAACTCAGTTATAATACTTGTACGATCTAGAATCTAGATAGGCTCAGTCGACCGTCTATCGTCCCAACATCTAACCTTAAAGTATCATGGATATTATCAGACGAAACGTCGAATACAACTTATAAATGTCTTAACATACCTCATACACTCATACTATGTAATAATGTTAAGTGGTATTAACCCTAGTCTGGGGTACGTGGTGATACACTAAAGCAAGCGGAGTTCTGTAAAGACTTGGCTCGTGCCAGATTCCTCGGAACTTGTTTGTCCCCTTCATGCCTTTCCTCACGGGGTGTCTCGCTTTTGGGAGCTAAGGTGTCAAGCAGACAGGGATTCGGTAGAGCTGCCATCCCGAAGAGGAGCCCACCATCCCTGTTTTAGTTCTAGGCTGTCGATCATAAACCACGTTAAGGGGCAGAGCCCGCCCAAAGACATGACCGCAAAATAACAATCCCAGGGCAAAATAAACCCTTGCTTGCCACAGACCACCCTGCGTAAGCGAACAGATTCCTGGCGCCAAGTTGACGATCATATGAGATTGGCATTCGTTTTTGAGGAAAAAAAAAAAAAAAAAAAAAAAGGCTCCGAATGCTTCTTCCAAGAAACACTTTGCAAACACTTTGTTGACAACACCATACCTTCATGGCGTCTTGGTTGTTCCTAAGAACTATTTACAAAGCAGATGGAAATAAAAAACCACTAAGGTACTTTTTAATTGCTATATCCCTAAACCTCACTTCATTCTTTCGTCATCCTTTGAGCTGAGATACCGACATGGATCTAAGCGTATTACGTATGAGAGCATAAGTTTGTTTAATAGGTCTATCTCCTATCGCCAAGAAGCGTGGTTCCCTTCTAGGGCCTTGGACCCATGGACCCCTTCTTCAAAGTCTGCGGAGCTTGGTATGCAAAGACCCTCTCTTCGGATATTCCTCCCACCAGGCACTTCGTTGCATGATCTGGTAGGGCTCATCTCAATATTCTACTTCTAATGTACTATGACGACCACCTACACAATCGTGGACAGATGCGGCTTTCAATTATATTCCCCTTGGCCTAATTTCCAGCGAATACAATTTATTAATAATATTGATTGAGCTGAATGGAATCAATGCTTGTTTAATATTCCGTAGACTAGGTATACCTAGATTTTACACATATCTTGGGAAACACACAAGAAGATTGGTTACTTGATTGCTCACTTACCGTACAGGTGGAATAATAGAACCAAAAAAAAAACACGAATATACTAGTAAGTAAGTAAGAGATAAACAAATAAACATCAACAAACAAGCAGCATGGGGTCAGTTTATCTGTTAAGCACGGCAACTTTTCTACCGAATAACTCCTTGTTGCAAGTTTTGATCAATGCTGTCTTGCTGCCGATACTCCCGAATAGGACGGGACTAGACAGAGAAGCTCGCCCGGATAGATCTGACAATCTGCAGCATGGTCTAAACAGATCAAAACATTTTGGGACATCCAGCAGCAGTCATCCGAAAGATTGACAGATGCACAGAGAACCATTGCAGCATGTGTTGTCAGGGCTCGTGGGGAGGGGACGGCATAAGATCAGCTCGACAATCCGGTCACAGCACAGGCTCGGCAGGGCTTAAAAGACATGTCGAGACTCAACGAAGCTTTTGCGGCACTAACCTCGAGTCCATTGTCGTCTCAAGTCCCCTACTCCACATGAACTAAACCGGGTCCCTTGTCCGAAGTGTACCAAGACAGGGGTCACATACCAACTATCCGGACGGCAGTTTGCCCTTAAGGGGAAATGGTGATCCGAGTATGCCATGCACCCAGCAAATACCACGACCGTACAATTCAACGAGGATGCTTGTCTTGGCCAGCCAAGACTTTGGGGAGGAGGTAGACTGGTAAGAATATGAATTAACAAAGAAGCGATGAGCTTAAACGGTCCACCGGGGATGTCCAGAGTGCAGAGGACCACGCACACGGACGTCTTATTAGACCCTTGCTGGTGCATAGGCGTAGCCAGTAGCCGTTTGACCTTGAGCGATCCCACGAGAATCCCAGCGGAGTCGTTCTCTCCTACGTCCATCCTTCGATCTCACCCACATGCACAGCTTCTGCCATACAATACATACTGTACGTACCGCTCTCTACATCAGCCCATACTTAGGGCATTGGGACCACTAAAAAGAGGCGGGCGAGCATAAGCAGTCCCAGAGTCTCATCGCCTCACATGGGACTCCAATACATCAACGCTCACCCATTAATAAGGGGCGCTATATGTACTTGCCGATGATGCAGGAGTACCCTTCGATACCGGCGATCTACTGTTGATTTCAACCCAGGTCTGCCGTGACCCACACCCAATTTTGTGACAGTTGTTCTCCAGGGATTCCTGTATGGATTGACGCTTGATCGTCGTTTATATTATACCTCCCGGGAAGATCTGGTAGATACATCGTCAACCCTCGTCGTTCACGCACCACCATCTACCGTCCATACTTAAGTATCCACCCTCCCCGTACATATCCTGTTAGTCGTCGTCCTCAATCATTAATCGCCTCTCGATACCGAGAAAAATACGAAAGATATCTCATATATCTACAACACCCAGTCATACAGCAGTCCTTACCAACCAATTTAATATCTACGACTATTGTCGACGAAAATCTGTAGTTCTAATAACGCCATCTTGAGAATAGCTTCTTGAGATAGATATATATATATATCTTATTCCAACTTAATAAATACACAACAAAAATGGCCACCGCCATGTACGCAACGCAGCCTGGTGCTCAGTACGGATACCCGCAACCGCCTCCATCGCCTCCAATGGACGAAACGTCGAAATGCTCTCTACCCTCAATCTCCAACTTATTAGTAATGGCAGACGCTGGATCGCCCACGACGGAGCAGTCACCTCAGTCACAACAAGGTATGAGAGGAATCGTGGCCTTCCTAATACGATCAACGTACTAAGCCGCAGAGTAGCACCGTCAGTGAAGGTAGAGACTCGGCCGAACTCGTCTCATTGTGCGAGTAACGGTCCATCACGAGCAGCTCTACCCCCCACGCCTCCCATGAGCTCCGATGCATTTTTCGAGGGCTACAACTCGCCCTCCACGAGATCAGTTTCTGTCGTATCAGTTCCCAATTACCATTACGAGACAACACCACCCCTGGAGGATGTTCACCGCCATCAAATGACTGCCGCTGCATCTCGCATGCCTATTCAGGCCCCAGCATATTCGCAACCCGCCTTTGCAGCACCGTACCTGAGCCAGACGCAAATACCACCTTACTATCCTGCTGGCCTCCCTGGAGCTCACGCAGCACACTCGCAGATCTCTGGTCTTTACTATCAAAGACCACTACCACAGGTTTGTCTTGTCTGGTTCACAGACCTGGAAATCGCACATGCTAATTTAGCCGCAGGCATTTCCTCCATTGCCGGTGACGGTATCTCTAGCGGCACCTCCAGGTTCCAACCCGTGGCAACACCACCACTACATCTCGCCTTCTTCGGCGGCTTCTTTCCCCCAGTCGCAGGACCGCTATATCTGCCAAACATGCAACAAGGCGTTTTCGAGACCGAGTTCTCTACGAATTCACAGCCACTCACACACGGGCGAGAAGCCCTTCAAGTGCCCTCACGCTGGTTGCGGTAAAGCTTTCAGTGTACGAAGCAACATGAAGAGGCACGAACGGGGATGTCACGACAATGGCAATTCATCTCACCACCGCTAAGCCAGCTTAGCATCGAAAATTATACCTTTTCGATGCCGTCTTTATTTATTGTTTATTTATAATACCAGGGGGGGACCCTAATCCCGCGCGGATATATTCCAAGAATCGATGGGGTGTTTTGAAAGGAAACCGAAGAAAAGAATTTAACGGATATGAAGGATGCATTTTGATACCCACACCGCGGGTTACGCTACGAACTTGACGGCCGCCTTCGTTTCTTCAAAAGCAGTCGCTATTTTTGGATTTTCATTTATTTTAATTCCCGAGTATTGTTCATCGAACTCGATCCATCTGAATTAGGACGTATTTCGACACCTTGGACGATTATCTGGTGGGAGAAAGGCGGTCGGCCCTTTTGCTTACTGGGACGGGATGACTGGGGGAGGGTTTGGTACCGGTTGCATTTAACTGTAGGATGTGACTGTTCATTGACGAGGCGCATTGGACTACCAACTTTGGGGGGCATTTACACCGGCGTTTAACAAATCATCTTGGGAGAGGCAACTGCTGGAACAATTCAAAAAGAGCAATCTTATCTCTCGTTTCACGGTATCACTCATGGCATTTGTTTTTCTTTTACTCGTGGATATTCTATCTAGTCCTAATGTATAGAACAAGGACTGCAAAGGGGGGAATGAAGAAACTGTACCATTAAGGAACAATGGAGTTGAAGCAGCGCAGATCTCAGTGCGAGACGCGAAAAAAAACTGTTTCTACACGATGGAAGATGAGTGTGGATGAGTTAAAATCGGCTTAGCCAAAGAGCAAGCTGTCAGAATCAAAATTCAAAATATTCAAAACCGCCTAATGAGCCTCATACTTGCGATGATGTAAATTTGCTTGCAACGTCAACGCATGAAGATAATAATTGTGACAGCCTAACAGGCAGGGATTTGTGATAGGCAAATGTCCAAGTCAAGCTTCTTTCCCATCGCTCGGACAGGGAGAAGAAACACCGGCATGCAGGTAACCTTGTTTTAATGTCGAGGATATAGCCCCTACGTGGGGACTGATGGCCGAGTTTGCTCTAAGCTTCTATCTAAGCTTTGTTTCGACTTTCGAGATTCACGCAGGGGTCAAAACTCGAAAACTGGAGAGCGGTAAACAACTTTATTATTACAGTAACATGGAGACAAGTTATCCTGTTGTTCAAAACAACGACATGGCAATACCCCGGAAGGGAGGTTGGTGATGTTTGCAAACCAAGGGAACTTGGGGACTTGGACGGAAGGAACCCAGTCTATAATAAGAGTTCATTATTATTGCAATTGGGGGTCTCTCAACGCTCAGACGGTTTAGTTGACGTTTGCTATTAAGGCAAAAAAGATAAAAGGACTTACTAAAGTGTCTGTGTAGACAAGACGATGCTCATCAGTGCCCATTGAATTGTAGGGCCGAATTCCACTTAAGAGGCAAGTGTATACTACGAAACATAGTATCCTCAGATATTAAGTAGTATTCATTGTTCTTTTGCACGGTCATTATGTTTTAGAGTGTAGTAGTCATATCACTTCATCTGGCATTCCGCTGATCTCGATATCACCCTAACTACTATATGTACCTACATAAGTCGGCAACGAAACGAGGAAGTCCTTCCAGCTCACCAGTCTTTCGTCCCTTGGCGCTACTACACTATCACGTTCCATAGTTACCTGTCATACACACATATCGTCACCGCGTAATGACCCAAACAGCATAGACCCTTACTAGAATTTAGGGATACGGTAACTTCCTAACCCGCGAAATGTAACCCTGAAGATTACCACAAGCAGGAATCCCAAATTCTCGTAGCCCTAGCCAAATTTCATCACCGATTCGGATGGAGTACGAAGTAGGAGGGGGAGAAAATGAAGAAAATACAACCCAACCACCGTGACTATTTTTTCTAGCTTACCTACTTTTTAGATTTTCTATTGCATAGTAATGCGGACTCTGGGGACAGAATAGCTAGGTAATACGTGGATGAGTACTTATTTCAGAATAGCGTCTTGTAGATCATGGGTCTTTGCCCTGGTCAGTCGCGTGGTAGATGGAGTCAAGATGGGGCTTGGCAATGCTAGGCATTTTGCGGCTTTGTGTGGGGGCCGTTGTAATAAGGAAGATGAGAATTCCTCTTCCGTCGGAAAGTTACAAGGACTGACCCGAACGGGCGGGGGGTTTAGTTTGATGATTTTCATCAGTAATGTTGATCACGCTGAGATTAGGTACTGCAGTGCCTTGCTGGCACGCCCATACTTTCCGCCCTCGTAATATTTGTGTATCCTTTGTACGGTAATTACAGAGTTATGGATATCCCCCTACCCTATCGCCCGCCTCCTTATTACGTTTTCCCTGCATTGCCGCGCCCGCAGGTGGGATGGCAGACGCCCTGAAGAGATTGATATAATTCGCATTTGCTTGGTACTTGATACGTAATAAGCCCCCCCTTTTTCGCTCTATTTTGATAGGTACCTATTTTGAGGCTCTTAAGAAATTTGGTAACAAGTATCTATCATATATCACTATCTACGAGTTTTGGTCACGAATTGATTTCCTATAATGAATCAGGCTACATATCCCCCCCTTCGATTCCTGGAAACCGTTGCACACTTCCCAAAGCGTCGGGCTTCGTGGTAGCATGGTGAGCACAGTAAGCTCTGTTGATCAGATCCTACAGATCACAACCCTTGTCCTCGGCCCTCGAATCCTATTCGATCTCGCATCTCTCCATTAAACCGTCACCAATGAAGTAGTCTCCTCTCCCCCCAGCCCACAGATGGCCGGTTGCCTGTCCTAGAACGTCGGACGTCTGCATTTTCGGCTTTCCCATATCACCTGTTCATTGGGATCTGAGCTCATTGGGTTGCGCTGGTAAATCCCCACGGCCGGTAGACCAATGGCATCTCGGTCGAACTCATCAAAGAATTCAAAGAGGCAAATCTGCCCGGCGGGACACAGCAAGGTAGCGCAGCGCGAACATAATCGAGTTGCATTATCGACTTACACGACATATCACCTGATGTGAACAATTCGCATCTTCCTGCATACCGTCCCGTAGGTAAACCTTAGTTTGATCAATAACCCAAGGATCTATTCCCCAAAGTCTGTTCCCAGCCTGCAAACTGGGTTGCAGGGTGGCAGCAGGCGTACATCCGCGGTATTACGCTCTTGTTCGATTAATTAACATAACGACTGATCTTCCATGGCATGCATTTGAATTATCCGCATTTCCCATCCTTCTGGGACGAGGCATGTCGTAATCCTAACTTGGCTACTCGGACTTGTTTAATACGTAGTACGGATCACCGTGACTGGGTTTCCATTGGGTCGGTTACTGTTCCGCTAACACCGCTTTCTAACTGCATTCTTTTGATATTCTCGATTATTCTGACGGTATCTATAATCTGACCTTTAAGGACTCGTTCAGGCAACTAAGGGCTTTTTTTTTCACGAGTCACTCGAGGTTGTGTTGCATTAACTTAATTAACTACTATCCCTTTGCTTTTTTGTAGGTGAGTATAGCACTTTATACTCCGCTTGGCATTCGGTTTCCCTGAGACCAAGACGGTAGGGTAGGTAGGTTTATTAATAACGATATATTGCCATCCCATTCATGAAAGAGAGAAAAAACATGGCATATGTCATTAATTTTCCGGAGCCCATACAACCCTCCAGCCTCAAATGCGGAGCGCATCAAAACACTTTACTCCTGGTGGGTGGACTTTGATTACCTAACAGCCTGGTTTCTATTTAGAAACATCGCCCTACGATCATCGACGATGAGCCGGGAGTTGTAGTGAATTTTGCAGCAAACTGGTCGGTACTCGTGATCCACCGCTACTTCTGCAAGGGGTCTTTCTGCTACTGCGTATGTTAGGTAGCGTAGCGTAAAGGTCAGCGCCCCAGTGCTGCCCTGCATCGGGAACTACTTTCGGTTGAGATGATCGTCATGATCCTCTGTCCCCCCCTCCCCCCCATCCAGGCAGCCAGGGTCTTTGAATGTCGCTTAGTTCACGCAGAGATCCGATGACCCAGGATTGCCAGGGCTATTGCGCAGCCAGCCCAGCACAAGCGAAGGAGGTCGGAAATTTAGACAGTCATCTTACTCAAGCGATCAAGTTTACCGCCTTGCCGCCTCACTTAAGACTCATCCCATATTATTAGAAGCCTTATATTGATGTATTAGGTAGGATCATGAAGTTTTCCCCGACGCATAAGATTGCCTTGGCTATTCAAAAGTCAACCCCTAAACCACGTTTACTTATACGCTATTGTTATTACTATAGCAGTATAGTACGGGTTAATTCTACTTAACTATTTTAGTGTCCAAGTCAAATGGACATTAAATCTTTTTAGTCCTTGTTTTAGGTAGTATTTCGTAACTTGTTGGCATGGCTAAACCCGAAACAATGGATTTCCTTTTAAAACCTCGACGTGCCGGCCATGGCCTACGTCACTTGAAGATCGGGCGAAACAAGGACGACTCCTACATGTATGTACATACATAGTGCCCAAGAGGTCTAGACCTTAGTACCTTGGGTAGTTTCGAACGCTTGTACAGATCTGTAAATGATAATGATAATGCTATTACTATGTAATAAGTATCAACTTTCGAAGTTGCTTCTTCTGTCGGACTTTTTTGAGCCTCAGCTGGCTGCTGACGATTCTTCACTAATGCAGCTTGTGCAATAAAACGGCGTAAGCAAAAGAAGATTGGCTAGAATCTAGATAATTATACCTATTTCATGCTACCAGGTACCTATTATCGGTGAGAATGAGAAACTTACATAAGCCATTGGTGATAGGTACATCATTAAATGGATACAGGGTATTTAGGAGTACGTACCTCTCAGGGTAATCTGTACATGCGTAACTGAGTAACTACATACACAAGGTACATACCCAGTACTGGACTATAAATCCCTGCAACACATCCCCCAAACGCAAGAACGCGGATCAATTTATATAGTGCAGTACATAGTACGTACATGGAGATCCATACGCAGTACGTACCTACACCCGACACAGGCGCTTGGGACTTCCAATGGCCCTAGCTCAATTTAGATCCACCCGTTCTTCATTCGTTCTTCGACCATTCGGAAAGTCTCGAAATCTCCTGCAACCCTTTCTTTTTCAACATACCCTACCAGCCTACCTTTCGGCGTCACACGTCACCAACAAAGACACGTCGACTTGCTCTCGGCACAATCTCCGCTCAACTCGGCCGATTCCTTCTTATCCGGGAAAGTCCTGGTGAGGCCAGGCTCGTCAATCAAGTTAATCTACCTAAGTAGTTTGACAGTTGACGACAAAATTCAATTGGCTGACTGACTCGGTCTCACGAATATCAGGCCATGTTGGATAAAATTACGAAGGCATCGTGAGCTTGGCAGTCCCGGTGCTAAATACATCGGCCACTCAGCCTCGGTTCAGTAGGTATCTCATAAACTCCAGCTAGCAATGCCGCCGCCGCTCGGCGAGAAATCCACTGCTAGACGCCGCCCGCCATCACGGATACCTAGTATCGCATCCGGGACATCTATCGGCTACATTAGCGTGAACTGCGAAATAACAAGTCACATTCGGCCGGTAAACCCTTATTCAGGTAGACTCGATCAAATCTGTGAAAATCGTACGTTTTCTGCAGACCTAGCCCTGGAGCCCGTTGAGGTGGTCAGCATGACGATGATGGTGAAGATGGTTACGAAGCCGCCTATGAATAGCTTCCTCCGGATCTGGGTAACCTAATATTAACACTAATCCAAAAAAGAGCGGTCACTATAAACTTCGAGATCTGCAACCATCTCAGTTTCATAGTCTTGGTAGCCTTGGTGTCCATCTAAACCAGGGGGTCCAAGGGGGAGTTTCTCCGTTCCCCCACGGATCGGTCGCCCAGGTTCCGAAGATGCAACCCAGTCAGCGTTGTAGCCGATGGTACTGAGTGGTTTGTGTGCCTCGTCCCGGACTTGCCAACGTGGCTCGCGGGAACAAGCAGTAACAGCCCGTGATCTTTTCGGTCACAAGGCTCGTGTACGTGCTATTCCGCTCTGCAACCCGATCAGCTAGAAGGACCGACTCAACTATCACCGTCCGAATACGTAGAAGCCCAAGAAAGTAGAATGGATCTTTGCTTGCTATACGGAAGAATCCGAGGCTTCAGGAATGCGCAAATAGGGCATTCTCCCCGCGCTAGGGGTCTTTTAACCCGATCCTTAGTCCTCTAAGCATCTTGATCTGATGCCGAGCCACATAGTTGGGCCGGTGATAATGGTGGCGAATATCTCGACGCCAACATCGCTCTTCCCCAGCACATACTACTAAGACCGATTATTAGCCCCGATAACATCACCTTGCCCAGGACAGGAAAGGAAGGACAAGGGGGTATCGTGGCCAAAGTGTTTCGTCATCCACGGCTCGAGATCTACCCGTGCCAGGATTACCTGAACCTGGTCATCTGCGTAGGGAAGCGGTCTGGCTAAGGATTGCCTCGGGAATATCCACCGCTTCAGTAATATCCGCGCCGTCGTTTGCACTAATGGTGAGAGAGATATCAAATACACGTACTCGCTTGTAAGAAAGTCTATATTGAAAATTGCGGTCTCCAGGAATACAGTTGACGATCAGTCGAAGAAGTCTGCTGCCTCGGCCTCGCAAGCTGTGAATTTACAGACTAGCATGTGAGCACTACGTTTGACTGTTTCGCTAATCCCAGAACATACACACCTGGTTTAGCAGATGTTTAGTTCATACATGCACGTGTCTAGCAAGACGGCGTCAACATAGCAAGCCGTCATTTTCGCTTTATAGGTTTCGCCATTCGGTTCATGCAAAATATACATCTCAATCACTGATTGTCGGACAGCTCAAGACTCGAACGACGCTTATTAACAGCAATTGACTTGTCGAAGAAGAATACAGACCCCTGTTATCGACATTGGTTTCAGCCCTGTTAAACCTAACCCGTCCTTCCCTGGCTCAGATCAATGCGGGATTCGCTTAGCTCAAATGGCATGTTCCGGCCTCACCGTTTCTTCAATGCATGAAAGTTTAGATCATGGTTCCTACGACGCGCTCAAAGTCAACAAAGACAGGGACAGGAACTTACCGCTTCGTCTAATGCTTGTATCCTGAGGCTCTTGTTTTGTTGATCGCAAACTAGGAACAGCGACGAGGGGGGCCTGCTTCGATCTTCCCCGAGCAAGGCTCTTACTCCAGCTGTCACAGAGGCCACGGATCGCCAGCCGTCCGGAGACTTGTGTTTCTAAGGTCTAGAATCGTCTCGCCACCACATATATGCGGAGAGCCTCATGGATCGTGACATCCGAATTACAACGTCGAACCCCGCATGAATTATGGGATTGCAAGCAGACCACGTTCAGCTTGGTAACGATATGCACACCTGGTCTATGTGCATATTCGTGAGGCTCATCGGAGCTAGCGGAACAGCTGCGATTCTGGATAGGGAATGGTGATGTCGTCGTCATGGTACGATGACTTTGTTTGGCGGGGTGAATCTCGTTCGATTAGTATTCACGCATTGATTCGCCACCGGCAACTTTTTGAAGACATTCGCATATATCGGTAAGTGGCAGGTCATATGTGAGATGTCAGATGTCTCACATTTCTGTCGCATCTAGCGCAAGTATTTGCAGCATATTTGCGACATGTAAGTTTATCAGGTTACTCATTATACGCTTGGCTAAGGTAAGAAGCATGGGTTATATCTCGAGTAGCTTTAGCCTGTCTCGCATCTCTTGCTCGTGATATGCCATCTTATGACATTCGATGCTCTTCGAACGACTAAGAGGGATGTGGAAAGGACTGTCACCTATGCGCTAAGCGACTAGCTATTACAGTTACCCTGAAGCATAGCAGATGAACCTATATCAGATATAAGACTTGAGATGATATAGATACACACTAGACTCGATGCAGCTATAACTTATAATATAGCAGTCTATACTCAAGTGAACATATACACCAGTCAAGCAAAGTCTAGAAGTCACTACGTTCCAGGATATCAGGCCCCATATTTCTTGTCGTACATTTGATCAAGTTAGATTTCCCCGGCTTAGTAATTCTGCTCGTCATTCCAATATAGTGTATCGTGAAAGAGCCTATATAACCGGTGTTGTCAGTGACTGCCCCTAGTAGAGTGTTCGGGGTCTAGCAGTATCATAAACATGAGACTGCGAGCAAGTGAATGAAATCACCCTAAGCACCATGTCTCGATAGTAAGAACATTAGAAAGGGGGAGAGAAACGTACTCGGGACCCGTAGCAACCAAGTCCCAAACAAAAGTCAATTTAATGAACTGAATCAGGTGGCTCGCTACCTTAATGGCGCCGACGTCCGTCGGGTGATACTGCGGCCCGATGTCGTTGTGCTGCACTACAAGACGACAAACTTAACATCTAACTCTACGAGAGACGCGGAGCTCGGGTTCGAGAACACTTACTGATACCCCTGGTGCTGAAATAATGCACGAAGGACTGGCTAGGCTCCTCGAGCGTGGTTGCGGTGTTCGTCGTCCCGTCCCAGATCACCGGCTTCGAGAGGTACGCGTCGGAGTTGAAGTATGCTACGATGTCTTGCAGTTCTTGCTCGTAGCCAAGGTCCTGCTCGTAGCTGTTGCCGGTGGGGTGGAAACCAATCCATAGTTGCTAAGGGGGGGTAGAGGTTGTTAGTCAGGGGGGGTGCTTGAGGAAGATAAAGTAAAGGGGCTTGAAAAGGGGTTGGCACCATAACGATGACTTGCGCCTTGGGGTATTTCCCGTGGATGCCCTGTATGAGCTTCGTGTAGGCGTCGACATATACCTCCGTGCTGACGTTGTTCGCCGAGTTGTTGTCGTTGGTGCCTAGGTTGATGATGACGATATCGGGAGTCGTCTCCTGCGCATCGAAATCCCACGGCTCGGGCTCATCTGCGGAAACAAAGCGAGGCGAGTTAGAACAGTCCCGCTAACGATCCCCCCCCCCCCATCTTCCACACATCTCTACAATGATAAGAGTCTAGGATCGGCGGCATACCTCCCCAGATCTCAGCCGCCCGCCCGCTCGTGTCGGACGTGTAGAACCACTGGTGCACCTGCCCGCGCGGGTTGCCCCAGCAGTCGCGGTCCGCGGCGCAGATGCCGGGGTACGCCGTGACGTAGTACTCGGCAGCGCCCAGGCCCGCGCCGACGCCGTACGCGAAGCTCGAGAGCCCCTCGTAGCTCGTGTACATGCCGGCCGCCAGGCTGTCGCCGATGAACTCGACCGTGCGGCTGTGAGGCGGGACCTTGATTAGTGACGCGCCGGGTGCAAGGTGGATTTGCCGGATCTGCACCCCGTAGGCCCAGTTCGTGACGCGCAGCTCGAAGGTCAGGGGGCTGATGGGAAAGGTGGCGTTCACGCCGGGGGTGGAGGGGGTCGTGAGGAGGTGGGTGCCTCCTGCGGTTACGTTGGTGAAGGACCAGTCCATGCCCCCGATCCGGTAGCCGATGAGGGTTTTATCGGTGGTTAGGTCTCCGAACGTGATGGCCACTGTGTCGCCAGTGAAGCCGAAGACGAGCCCGGGGGCTCTAGTTCAACCGTTTTGCTGTCAGGTCCTTGTCTGTCTCGTGGTCCGTATGGCGGATAGGGGTAACTTACGACCACCACGAAACTTTCTTGGAATCCCATCGGCCCTTGTATGACAGCTCCGTGGCATTGGCGTCGTAGGTCTGGAACTCATACGAGGAGATGTTTATCTTGGTATCGGGGTAATCCGTGGCCCGCACTTGGCCATTCTGAAGAATTGTCCCTGATACTAAGGAACATAGACTTAAGAGACATGTGAGTTTTCTTGGAAACATGTTTCCTAGCACGACACCACTGACAGTGACAGCGAATATCTGTTTTTTTTTCTTCAAGTTTTCCATGGCGAGGAACGCCTAGATGGATAGTAAAAGGATGATATCACTTTATAGGCATGATCTGTCTACGATGGCACGATATCAGCTCCGGGAAAATGCGCGTCATTCAATTCCTTCGAATTCTATAGGCCCTTTGCTTCGGAAGAGAAGATAATAAGATGCTCTAGTTTTGTCCGTCTATGTCGGGGTAATCGGGTGATATAACCTTGAGCGGGATTTTCTTCCCTATCGTTGGTCTAAAGCAGTATCCATCGAGACTCTCCGTATGGTGATGCTCATGACGAAAAGGTGAGATGTCCGGATCTAGATAGCTCTTCGATGCTTCCACATAGTATATAATGTAAATTTGCCCTGAGTATGGCGGAAGATGGAAGTCCGGCTCTGGAACAGGATTCCTAGGCGGAGTTGCTGCAATGCATGGTAGATCGCCGCTAAGGGGATGTATGCAGAAAGAACTGCAGATGTGATGCATGCTAAGGCAGTCTAAACCATATGTGATATAGCCCTACCTATGTAGTATAGAATTGATGGTGAATAAAGAAGGGAATACCTAGCGATGATGATGTGTTTAGCTGGGAGTATGCTGGGTTATAATTGGATTGGATTGGATGTTTTGATGCGGCTCAAGTAGGACCCTGAATAATAATATTTATAGTATTTGCACTAGCAGTACGTAGACATTTATATTTTAAACAGAGGCCCGGATACTATGACGTCGATTATGCCATTACATCCAATGGATGTTAGTACCTACACTATTATTCAATGCGATTATGCCAATTGCAACTGCTGCTTACAGAAGTACACCGTGAAACTATAAATCTCATCCGATGTTTTAGCGTCTTCTTACAGTGTAGGTAACCTTAGTTCAGTTTCGTTTCTCGATGAGTTGCAATTCTAAAACCATATCTTATATCTTTTACTTATATTTTCTCGACTGTCTTTTACATCTTCTCATATCGTCATGTCCCACATCAGATATCTCACTGCGGTGAGGTGAGATATTAAAACACAATATTACTAGGTTTCGGGATAATATTGAGTTATTTGAACCTCGAAGCTTACACGAATACCAATTTATCTAATATAACCTATTCCTAGGATACCTATATCTCCCCCAAACTCATAATACACGCATAAGCGCTAGAGCGTCTAAAGACGACGACCTTTAATCACCGTCCAATCCAATCCCTTCTGACGCAGGGGAACGTACCACCAGTCTCAGTCAGTCGGCGCGCTGTAACAATAAAGGAAACCAGCAATTCGGCTCGAGTGGGACATCGGTCCTGAAATATTCGGCTCCCGCGTCTATCTTTTGGGATCTATTGGGGATACTAATCTGAAAAAGGTCAATATATTTTCATTGCAACCTATGATATCCTCTAGATATCCAGCACCCTGGTTATATCTAGCCCCGCCAGTTCCCCAGGATCGTATCATCTTTTTCTCAAACCACCAACTTTCACTTATTGTGTTTGTGTGTGTGTGTGTGTGTGTGTGTGTGTGTGTGTGAGTGAGAGAGTGTGGGTGGTATTTATAACTCGTCGGCTCAATTCATAAATTCGGTTCTTAATTACCTCATCAGCTCAGAAGCAGCACTTAACAGTTAGCAAAGAACATCGGACGAAGTCAACCGTTAATAAACTGATGACGCTTTACTTTTGCGGGGAAAAAAAAGAAACTACTGCAGCTGACCGCCAAACTGCAGCTTGTACCCTCCTAGGAAGGATTCAAGATTGCGCCGAGGAAAACAAGCAGGTCCTTGTATGGGTGTGGTAGATAGTAGGACGAAAGAAAAAGAGTAAGGTCGTTTGCCGGTTGTATCACAAAATTTCGAAAGAACCTGGATACAGGGTGTCGTCCAAATTCAGCCGTCCATCTCCCCTCCATCTTTTTTTATGCAAACCCTGTCCAGTCCTTATCCAAGCTTCGAGATCCTCTCAAGACAACAAAAGAATAAAAAAAAGTCGGTCCGGCCGAAACTTCCTTCTTCTAGAACTTCTTCTTCTCCTCTCCTCCTTTTCTTCTTCCCCTTCTTCGCAACCCTTGCCGTATTGCCATTGCACTGGGCGTCAACATCGTCTTTCGCCATCTCGAGACAATGAAGCCGCGCGCCGCGGTCAACTCGACGCTTGTCCAAAGGGTGTCGCAACCTCTTTTGTGCCAGAAGTACACGACGTTGCATCCGAATCCGCCCCGCTTACCACCGCCGTTCTCTAACCCCCTGCTCTACCGACGCTACACAACGCTCGATTCCTAGCCCAAGTTGCAGACGCAGACGCAGACGCAGGACCAAGTTTCGCGCCCTCATACGGCAGAGCCATGCCGCCCACAGAGCCCAATACCGTCGAGGACACGCAATTGGGCCTGACCGATGAGGAAATAAATCTCCTTCGATTTCACCAAGCTCAGGCCGGTTCCTCTTCCTCTCGCGCCGCCAGTCGCGCCTCTTCCCAAGGTCGCCTTCTTCTCGACGGCGCCAGTCTAGCTGCCCTATCACGACATCTCGACCGCTTGATGCACCAGATCCAACAGCGCATCGAGTACCTGAGCGAACAGAGCTCCGTCGTGACTATGCAGCAGTATGACCACGCAGGCAATCTGGTAGACAATGCCGATGCTGAAATTGCGCGCTTCCAGGGTATAATGGCTCAAATCGACGAGCTTGAGCTCGACTTTGACCGCGTCGCCCACATCAGAGACATCGTGAGGGATTACCGCCAGCGAGTCGAAAACCTGGAACGCGAGCTCGAGAGCTCGAGCTCATCGCGACGCGAACACCATCATTCTCACCGCCACAGCCACAGCCACTCGCATCGACACGAGGGTGGCTCTTCCAGCCGCCGAAATAGAGCGTGATGGCGCACTCAACGATGGAGGAAATCTAGCTACTGCTCTGTGGATCAGGGTATGAGACATAATTCAGCTTCGGGAAGAAGGGGAAAAAATTGGCATTACGAGCCTACCATATGCTAATCCTTATAATGGAAATTCGCCGCTGGATTGAGAGCGAGGAAGGTGGAAAATTCATTACGCGGGTGGGTAGAAATAAAAGGTCACACGACTACGAGAAAACGGCCGGAGGCATCCAAGTGATGATTTCTGCCTTGGGCACATATTTGGCGGGATGGCACAGCACCGCCTTTCGGAGGAGACGTCGAAGCTTGGAGGTGAATATTCCTCCTCCCAGACTGACGGGTGCAAATCGGAAGAAGGAGAAAAAACAAAACAAAGTCCACAACTTTCTCATACCATTTTTATCCAAGATGAATGGAGCCTCGCGGCTGGACAAGAAGGGGATAGCCTCACGGCTTACTTTTTGGGACTTTTTACGGAGTTGGTGCTTTTTTTTTTTTCTGGCTTTGGTTCTTCTAATACCCTCTTCACGAGATTGGATACTACTACTTTTACTTCGAGCGAGCGAGCGAGCCTGCTTACCATATTGTCTATCATTGTTATACTATTTTTTTTGACACTTGTAACGGAAAGATACCTCTTCAGTTGGATACAGTGTGTTGGATTATGTTTGATGCAGTTGTTCTTTTGTGTTATGAAAAAAAAAGTCACCGCGCTTTGTGGGCTATTATCAAAGCAGATTGGGTTCGATGACGAGACAGACTCGAGAGCGAATACCGGTTCAGTTGCGAGCGGAATGGTTCTCATAACACGAGCTCTCATGCGTGTTTGATCGAGATCTCTTCTTACCTGGTCTGACACGGCAGACTGTCGGAGCTGAAGATGATGATGTCGTCAGCATACCGAGACGCTGAGGGCTCGGGTCTTACCTTGAGGGTGACCGATGGGGGCTTCTTGAGGGAATTTTCTGCGATATGGTATGAACGACTAGGTCGATACTCACTGCTACGTTGAGAAGCGTTTATGGACAGGAACCAGGATGGGATACGGACTGACATGGTGCCATTTCCTATTGGTGTGGTGCCTCTTTCCAGACTCGAGTGAGTAAAAAGATAAATGTCCTCGTGTCTTATTGAGGTATTATGAGTGTGCCAGAGATACACGGGCAACGGCTTAACACCACGTTTTCTGAAACATCGAAGGATGGCCGTAGTGGTCGTCATGAAAATGGGAGGGTGTAGACTACTTAGGTATTATGACTTTTTCTGCTATCTATCTACATCACATCAAGGAATAAAACTCGGCAGTAGATCTTCAGCAAATCGTAATTAACTAAGTAGTATGTGCTGTTCAAACCTTAAGTGTCTCGATCATTTTGATCCTAAGTTGTTGTCATTGACCTACCTATCACATGTGCTAAGAACGTCGCATGTTATCTACATAGAATAACAGCATCAATCATTAATCTCAGTCACATCATCCAAGGCATATTTAATAGGTAAAGTTCAACCTCCTATGTTTTTTTTTGTGTTGAACCCTTAACTACCCAACGTAAGTATATTGTTACTACAGCATTATCGATGCCAACAGGGAGGTAATAAACAATACATCCATACATCCAACTTCGTTGAATATCCCCACTCCCCACAACCGAAGAGACCGAAAATGTTGAAGGCCTCGCGGGCGATATATGTATTCCCCTCCCAGCTTCGTGCGCTACCTAGCAGTCATCTCAATAATCCACGTACTTGACCATCCCCCTCACATGCTCCGGCAGCTCCTCCTCGCGCAGCAGGCCCATCCTGATGCAGTCCCCCAGGAAGAACATAGCGCGGTCCTGGGCGTAGGCCAGGTAGTCGAACTCGGCCGCCTCGGCGTCCTCCTCCTCCGCCGTCAGGGGCATCGGTTCCACATCTTCCGCTGTGGACGCGGCCGTGGTACTAGTAGGAGTAGTCGAATCCTCGTCAAGCCCGGGGATATTCGCCTGCATGACGCCCCAGGCGACCCACTGCGCGCTGTTGGCCACGCGCCAGATGCGCGTCTCCTCCATGAGGGCCTCGACCTGCGCGTCCACCTCCAGCTCCTTCTTCCTCTCCTCCTCCTTCCACCCGCCCGGCGGCGCGCGCGAGTCCAACATGAACTCTTTAATCGAGCTCGTGGATCCCAGGCTCGTGGCGCTCAGTCCGGGGGTGCTGGGCTGCAGGGTTGGCGTCGCGAGGGGCGTTAGGTTCGGCGTCGAGGCGCCCGGGTGCGGGAACTCGGGCCGGTGGTTGGCGTAGGCCTTGATGAAGCGGCACTGCTCTTCCGGCGTGGGGTACAGGGCCGTGTTGCATGCGAAGGGCGCGACTTCGTCGTGGTAGTTATAACACCATTCCGTGAAGTGATTGGCGAATTCTAGGCCCCTTGTGTTGGCGGCTGAGTACTCGAAGTCTATGACCACGAGCTGCTTGTGTTCGTAGTTAGGTTGAAGCAGCGGGGACTTCTTATCATCGGGCCGGACGCGGAGGATGTTGCCGTATTGAGTCTGATGTCGGTGAGTATGAGTTTCATCTCATGAGAATGAGATCGAGACTTTGAACTTACGTCACTGTGTGCGAACACTAGATGCTCTCGAATGACACCGGGCCCACCGTAGTGATCATCCAAGAATCTCCGATACTTGTTCACTATCTTCATAAACGTGGCCCATTCGACTCCGCACACGAGACCTCGAAGCTTCCATGCGTCTGCTGGGCCCTTGACAGGACCAGGATCACCAGAGAGGATTTTTCTATCCAAGTAAGTGACCACGCGTGAGACTCTGTCAAACCATGTATCCCAATTCTTTAAAACCATAGGCCCGCCATCTCTTTCCTTATCCAAGAGTTCGATACCGTCATGCAACTCTCTCATTCTCTTGGCAATCTGCTTCGAAGTATCCGGATCTCTGAGATCGGCTGCCGTGAGAGTGACCGCGTTGAGGTATTGCTCAAAACGGCCGTTAGTGAATGTCCCTAATAAGCGAGGTCCAATCTTCTTCTTGGCGAGCCTCCTCAATACACTTAACTCGTTCTCTCTGTCGATGATATGATCCGCTTGGGGACCATACACTCTCAATAGCAGTTTCGCCGGCGTCTTTTTACTCAATTCCCCTTTGGGTAATATGTCGTCTGGCGGGGAGACGACGTAGACGGCATTCGTCAAGGCTCCGCTAAGACGTGTAACATCGATATCTTCGCCACTATCGAGAGGAACCCGTCTCCAGCCTTTGAGCCTTAGAGTATGTGACAGCTTGATGATTTCATTTTTGAAGGTGACCCAAGCTCTGCGCTCCTTCTCCTCTTTCTTACTTAGAAATGAAGCGACATCATCCGTGGAAGATGGTTTCCCTCCGGAATAACCTAACGTCTTGGAGTTGTCGAGAACTGCGTCGCAGGTTGGGACCAGGACGTCACCGTCGTGATACTCGGTATCAGACGAAGCAGTTCGATGTAAGGTAACGGATCGTCTCCGTTGGGAAGATCTCTTGCCAAGCTTTGGGCTATAGTGCGGTATCCCGTGTAGATTCAAGGTACTCATACCATCGTCGATAATCTTCTGTAACCTGTCTAACGATACATCACTGGATTGAGAATCAATTGAGTACGCCCTATTCCTTTCTGGCTGTTGCTGCGTTTCAGTTTTGTCGACGTCATCCTTGGGAGGCCTGCTTCGCCTGCTCGAATGAACCCTCCTCGCTCGTCTATTCTGCTTCTTAACCCGCTCCCGTTCCACCCAATCGGCTACTTGAGCAACAAATCTATCCAATTGGTGGTGGTTGTGATGATGAGGATGTGAGCGATTGCCCTCCTGCTGCTGATGATGAGGGAGTGAGGGGCTGCTATTCAGGCTACTCAAGGGCTCCATTCCATTCTGATTTAGAAGAGAAGATCTAGAAGAGTTGAAATCGGGTACGGCTGCACGACCGCTTAAGCGTCTAGCAAGCCCAGCTGAAAACTGCCTCTTGGGACCAAGGTCCTCGGGTTCCGGTTCGGGTTCTGCTATCTGTACGGCTGAGACAGAGTAAGCATAATATTGTTGGGTAGGAGACGCAGCTTTTTAATAAAGAAGCAATTGCGAAGGGCCCTTGATGGTAATTCCATGGACTTCCACGGGAAAGTATCTTTGCCTTGTTGGACTAATTAATTTGATATAGTATGTTGGTAGAAATGGTATGAATCGGAAGCCTCGTCTGCCTGGTTCTATTATGTATATACCCTTATCTTGTGTAGTAATGGTGGGCTACAATGTGTCCAGAGAAATATATTATTATTTAAAGGAGTACCTAACGCCAATATTTGGTCTTTTCGGGTAGGTAATACACAGGGATACGTCACCAGTCGAGCACGTAGGACTTTGTGCGAAGGTAGAAGATGAAGGTCTTAGGTGGAAAGCAAGGTGGGACAAAAAAAAGGAAAAAAAAGACCAACCTTTAGTGCTCGTAGGAGTATTCTGAGAGGATGTTCTCTCAGATTCATCGTCTTGTTTTAAAACAGACCGGAGTGGGTGACCGTCACCAGTGAGGTTTGGTGCGGACAAAGACATGTTGTTGATATATCTCTAAAGCGAAAGATCTAGACCATCAGATGATAGCAGTTACTTGTAGGTCGGCCTCGTTGGTAAGTTAATCGAGTCTAGCTATATTGTGTTATCAACAGCTAAATTGGGCAGACTCGTAAGACACAACATGCGAGTATGAATACCTAGGTATACTAAGGTAGGTTAGGTATAAAGATGCAGGTGGTGGCTTGAAGGAATTGCCTGAGAGACTTGATAGACCTGATAAGAAGTTGCACATTCGGGAAGAGACAAAAAAAAGATGAAAAGGGGACTAGCTTAGTCGAAAAATATTGTCAAATAGAGTAAGTACGGGTCTGTACTGGACAAGGACCCCCTGCAGGATACGTTGCAGGGAATGTACCCTCACGATAACCTTAAAAATGCCTGGGATGGTGGCTGTTCTTGATACAAAGTACTAAAACGACGCCATTAATATGTAATTCATTGCATACTGAGTTTGTATCTCTCGAGATTCCTTCGCTAAAGTGAGGCTGGGAAATTTTGTGTCGCAGTTTCATATATATTGGCTTGGATTGCATTTGCTAGGACAAAAAGGATACTTGTCAAATCGTCTGATGTATAATAAACGTCACTATAAACGTTCTAGAATTTTACTTTCTTTGACCTCTCAGGTGTATTTCTAGCCGCACGTGCTCTACCAAAATGACGTAGGGTCCACGGGTATCGCTTAAGGCTAGGTAATGGATGTACGTACATGTGTCAATCCAGTTTATGCATCTAACCTCATTGGCTATATTCATTTTCAATATTGTGCAGTAGAAACCCAAAGGATAGAAATAAAATATTTGTAACATAAACTCTAAAACTGAACAAAATTAAAACATAAAAGTCTTAGTCGAGTATTGGACATTTGTTATAATAATAACTCCAATCATGTTTCAGCTAGGTATGACGCTTATTCGCAAGTATGAAGACAGGCAAAGAAATGTACGAATGTCAAGTCGAAGAAAAGGGGGGAATCCATAGGAGCATACAATTCAAAGAAGCTGTCTGCGTAACAATGTATATAGATGATATATCATAGCGTATCTAATCACTGTACATACGCAGTTTCGCTCAACGAGCATCTATTTCCCATAGCCACGAGAAGGAATACTTAAAAACCATCTCGTTACTTGTACCATCTCACCCTCCATCCTTAGCTCGTACCCAACTCATCAGTAACCCCCTTATACCCGGCCCAAGTCCACCCCTCCCTCTCCAGCGCCCACTCCACCGCGCCCCTGACATCGTCCACGATCGCGTCGGGCGTGTACGCGGGCTCGCCGCCCCTCTCCGGGCTCCAGACGCCCGTGCGCACCAGCACGGACGACCACTTCGTCCCCGCGGGGGACTCGTACTCGTTGGCGCCGCGGACGTCGCTGGCGGGGTTGTCGCCGACCATGTACACGCGCTTCAGCGGCTCCAGCGGCTTTCCCAGCAGCGCCGCGCGGTGCGCGTTGAGCACGCGCTCCGCGTACCCGTACGTGCGCCCGTGCGGCTTGCCTATCACCGTCCGCTCCAGCTCCGCGCGGCCCCCCGTGATCTCCCCCCACACGCCCGCCAGCGCCGCCTGGAACGCCCCCTGCCCGAACCGCGGGAACCGGTACCCCGCGCTCCAGAACAGGTCCGGGTTGCTGAAGTATATGGACGGCTGTCCGTCGCGCTGCCACCCGTGGTTCGCCAGGTCCGCGCGCCCGTTCTTGGAGCTGTACGTCCCGAGCACGCCCTGCTCCGACAGCAGCAGGTCCGCTATGATCTGGATGTCCAGAGCCCAGTCGCGCGGATCATTGAACACGAAGATGCCGTCGATCTTTGGACCTGGCGTAGGCAGCGGCCTCGCGCTCTTCGCGTATATCTCCTCCATGAGCGGGTCGAAGGGCCATATATTTGGATGTGCGGCTATGATATCTGCGGGTATAATCACGTGCTTGAAGCCGTACTTCCTCGCGATGTCTCTGCACTTGGCCGGGTCGGAGCCCGTGACGAGGATGTTCTTGTCCTTTAGGCCTGCGGGGTGGCTGTGGCTGTGGTGCACCAGCTCCTGGAAGGGTGTGTGGGATTGGATGAAGTTGTCAGTGGTGAGCTCGACGCCGAGGCGCGCACTGAGGTCTGCTACACGCTCCTTCTCGTGCTTGCCGCCGCCATTGGTAAGTAGGATGAACGGGATGTTGTGTTTTTGTAGGTACTCCAGCGCCCGCGTAGCGCCAGGGATTGGCTTTGCGACATGTAGGAGCACACCATCGATACTATGATGCCCGTAAGTAAATACTCATTGAATCCTTGAACCCTTCAAGCCTCCTCCCTAGATGCCCTCCCATTCCCCAGAAGGCAATCTCGTTCTATCAGACTTACTCAAAGGCAAATGCAAAAGGTGGGGGCTTGGTAATCCTATGGTGGACGCTGACGCTGTAGGATCGAGAACTAGAGCAGCCACTGCTTATAGACCGCTGCACGTGGCTACCGGCGACGCCTCGTCGTCGCACAATACCGCGATTACTGCTACTGCTGGTCCGAATCGGAGTCAACGGCGTTGGATGAGGGTGGGGCCGTACTATGTAACCCGACACCGCACAGCCAAGCGAGGCGCGAGGTCGAAAAGGCCTCATTATGAAAGGAACCGAAAAAAAGGAGACCAAGGATATCACGGTGGATGAACTCGTATCATGCTTCTCATAGACGACCTTTGGTGTCGTCAGAGCTGCCTCATCTGTTATAGAAGCTGTTTTGAGTTGGAAAATGGGAACGTGAGAAAGTTGATCGACTTATTAAATTGGGTAAGTAATTAGTATTTAACGTATGTTTATCGGTAATAGAATTGGGTCTTATCGGGACGGAGTCATGGATATTTTCTGGAGCCCGTGCAACTCGATAAATTCAATTGATGAATCTTGTACGCCCCGAGAGACACATACCTGATCAAATTACTGTGTAGGGCCTAGGTAATGAGGACTCATGATATAGAAGGCAATGGTTATTCTAGTCTCAACTGCAACAGCACTTAATTAAAAGGACATATTGAACAATGCTATGGCATTCATAATGTCTCAAATTGGATACTACGCATCCAGTCCATATATACAACAAGCACATCGTATGCTTTTGAACCCATCATATACAAAACGCACCGAAGCAGCCAAGTAACATCACAGATCGGATAGGGGGAGATGTCTACCCGCAGCATAGAATACAAGTTCCAATTCGAACATTCATTCCCTTCTATTTTATTTTATTTTATTTCATTTTACTTGACTCCTCCAACTACCCCTCCAGTCCTTCATATGATCCAATATAAGCGCGGCCGCCTGGTCGGGGCTATGCTGACGTCCCAGAGCCTCCACGAAATCCCCCTCGGGATCCATGAGGTAGAAGTAGATGCTATGATCCACAAGGTAATCCTGGCCGGGCTTCACGTCCCTCGGCGTGCTGAAGTAGACGCGGTACGCCTTGCACACGTCCTTGATCTGGTCGTACGTGCCCGTCAGGCCGAGGAACCTCGGGTGGAACTCCGACAGGTACGCCTTCAGGATCTTGGGGTCGTCGCGCTCGGGGTCGCACGTCACGAACACGGGCGTCAGCTTGCCGGGGGCCTTCTCCTCCACCAGGTCGAACATGCGCGCCATCTTGTCGAGCTCCTCCGGGCAGATATCCGGGCAGTGCGTGAAGCCGAAGTACACCTACCAACCACGTTAACCCAATCCCTCCCTCACTCCCACCAACCTGCCTTCAGAAAAAAAAAATATAAAAAAAAGGAGTAAAACTCACAAGCGAATACCTCCCCCTCAGCTCCGCGCTCGAGAACGCCCGCCCGTCCTGATCGACGAGCTCGAACGCGCCGCCCACCTTCGGCTTGCCCACGCCCTTCGTCGCCTCGGCGGTGCGCTTGCGCTGCATGCGCTCCTTCTCGTGCTCGAAGTACCACGCGAGCCCCGCGGCCGCCAGCACGAACAGCGCCCCCGCCTTCCACGAGAACGGGCCGGTGCGGTACCTGCTCTTCGCCTCCTCCACCGTCTTGGCCTTGTGGCGCCGCTGCGTGAAGGATACCGCTGGCCTGCTCGCGTTATCGGGGTCGGTGGTGGCGCATCGTCGGGAGAGGGGTGACGGCCGTCGTGAGCTTGGTGTGGGAGGGGAGGAATATGAAGAAGATGAAGTGGTGAGGAAGTGCCGGCACTGCTGCGCTCGTGGTCGGGTATGGAGTACGGATCGGATGAGCGGGCGAGGAGCTGCTATTGGGCGCGACATTTTGGGCAGGTCCTTTGAATCTTGTGTGATGATTCGAATTGGTCGCTTGAAGCTTGAAGCTAAAAAATTATTTGTATGAAGCTTCGATTAATGATCAGTTTTGAGAGTGGGGGTCGGAGAGTTCCGGCAGTTTGGTTTACGCCATTCTGTGGCAGCTTCAGCCACATATTGTATATAAGTGGAATACCGCTATATGGGGTCACATACTACGAAATCTTCACGGCGTCTACTCTGTACAGACTACCTACCTGGTATGGGTCATAAAATTCACAATCGAAACAATGTCATTTTGATAGCGGTTGGGTACCAACCTAGCTAGTCTTGGGGCTAGTTCAGTTTGGCCACGTCGACCTCACTGGAAAAGATCACAAAACTCAGAAAGTAGGCTGATATCATTCATGCCTTGGAATGGGGAGGAATCGAGACGGGGAACTGAATCCCTCCCGGGTCATTACTATAACTACAATCACCGCTACATACGGTTTCTCATTACCGAGACGGAGACCAGCGACTTCGCAATACCAAGCCATCCTGACAGGGACAGATTCATACCGGACAACAGAGACAAAAACACGGACCCCTAAGGCTTTGCTCGTGAACTCTGTTCAAGTTGTCTTGCGGTCAATACCTGACAACAATTCAAGTTGAGAACCTTGATGTGGGCAGAACCGTCGACTTTTACCAGTCTGCGATGCAGATATATCGCGCCTTCGCGAGCCAACCAAGCCATCTCCTAATATCGCCGCGTACGTGGCCGGCTTCTTAACTAGCTCTTCCAGCGTCTCATGTTTCTGAGCAGATACGCTTACTTCCTCGATCTGGCTTCGAGAGCTTCTAGATTTTTAAACGCCCATCGCAAACAACGAAGTCCCTATTTCGGCTCATTATGCACAGTTGAAGAGGGGGAAAACTCTCAAAAAATGTCCATCGAATACCTTCTGGAAATGTCAAAGTGAAGAAGAGAAGAAAGAGACGTTCAATGCTAGTTTTTTTTTTCTCTCAATAATGCCATCAAAATGCCTGCCCATCCATTACCGTCCCGTACACTGACCATACTTATTAATGACGCCATGCTAAAACGACGTTAGGTAACCCATCATCATTTTGTTGCTCTTTGTTCTTCGTCCATGCCTTAAATATGCCGAAGCTTCAGACCCTCACACAAGGAATAGACGAAGAGCAAGAATCCTAGGTAGGCAAAACAAAATCGTATGAGGTGCTTGTTTCGAATTATGATAGCCTCATTCAAATGCCAATGGCATGCAACAAAACCATGGAATCAAATATCGGTCTCGAGTATTCCTTTAGAATGATTGTTTGTACGTCCGATATCGTATTGCTGTGCTTGTGAATGGCTAAGGCCGGCTGACCTGGCTCTGGCTCGCGCTTGTACGACTGCGCTCTTCCTCCTCTTCGAGCACATCACTCAATCGAGTGGGATGGTGGTGACGAGGTCCCAAATCCCGGCCACTCGCATCGTCCCAAGGTGCTGTGTATCCAGCACCGCTATAATCCGGAGCTGCCGTATACTCAGGCTGTTGCTGCTGCGTACCGGAGCCGGTCGGCTGGTAGACGCTCGGTTGCGTTGCGGGTGTCTCGAATTCTGCTTCTGCTGCAACGTCAGAACCCTCTGAAACATGCACGTGGGCTGCTTTGTTATCCTGTGCTGAGAGATTGTGCTCTTGGGAGTCTCGGACTGGGATTCTCGATGCGTCACTGGGTATACCGTTGGGTACACCATTCACGTACTGACCTTCGCTGTAGGTTCCCTCCGAGCCGTAACTTCGTTGATGCTGCACAGATTGGGGACTCTGGAAAGCAGGGTTAACGCCGCCCGGAGCAGCGCCTGGTTTAACTGCGGGAGCCTGAGAGTACTGGGGTCGAGCAGCAGCTGGCGAACTAGGCGACTGTGAATAATCGTGAGGGTCATTCTGGCTGTAGGAGCGAGGATCTCTCTGAGTGCTGCTGCGGCCTACGCCTTGAGTCATCGGGACGACTTGAACACCGCCAACAATAGTAGGTTGGCCAAGCTGTAAAGACATGGTGCGATCTCGCTCCTCTTGCTCTCGTCGGCCAAGCTCCTCCCATGCACGTCGCGCTTCTTCCTTAGAGATAGTCAATTCTTTACGCAACTCAGCCACCTGCTTTTGCAATTTGGAGCTTCCCTTCTCGCGCTCGACAGCTTCACGGATCGCGTCCGCTCTGCTTCGTCGCTCCTCCTCGAGAGCCGCCTCCAGCATAGCCGTAACCTCTTGAGAACGCTCTATGTCGGCGCGAGTATCAAAGAACCACCGTTGGAACTTACGCTCCGACGAAGCGCGTAGGCGCTGCAGCTCAACTACAGCATGGAACAAGTTGGCACCAGCTGATGAGAGGTCGGTGACCTGTCGAGATAGCTGTGCGGAAACGGGATCTTGGTTGATCTCCTGTGCATTCTGCTCTAGACGCCTAATCCAGAAGCTAGTCAGACCTTCCCAATGAGCCGATAGAGTCTCCCAACGTTCAAATGCATGAGGGAACGAGTTTCTACCTCGTCCGAGAGTTGTAGATTCTTCGCTTAGCGGAGGTGGTAACTGTTGAGGTTGGGTTCCAGAAGGACCACCTAAGCCAGGACCACCAGAAGAGGGACCCGCAGCTCCTTGTGTGCCAGAACTACCACGAGCTTGTCGAGCCGATTGCGAAGTTTGTGCTTGGGCTTGGGCCTGGGCCGTAGTAGGTATTCGGGGTTGACCCGTAGGACGCGAACCATTGTCTGCGGTTGCGCGACCAGAAGTGGCAGGTTGCGCCTGCCTTCGTGTAGAAGGATCAGTGCCAGTTCCATAAGCACCAGCGCCAGCAGAGGCGGCGGCGGCGGCAGAAGCAGCAGTGTGGCGCTCTATCTCTTTCCGCTCTTCCTCTCTCTGTAATGCCCGTTGTTGCAAACGCGCTTCAGTTTCCGCATGTTCTCTCTCCATTTGTTCACGCTCGCGTTCTTGCGCACGTTCCTGTTCTTCGCGTAGTCGTTCACGAGCAGCCTCTCGCGCAGCCCTCTCTTGCATAATCACGCGGGGACCTCGAATCCCAGAAGGTGAGCCTACAGCCGCTCGTGCCGTAGTAGGTCGCGTTGACGAGGCGCCATTGCCATTCGAGGTCGCAGGTCCTCGTCCCCCCATTAGATCAGCCATTGAGGCGTATAGCTCAACGGGGTCGTCGGAGATCTGCTTGGGGCCACGTAGTGTTTGCTCGAGAGCATACAAGACTGCGCTGTGGGTTTGCTTCGAGATTCGAAGTGCAGGATGTGGCTCGGGTCTGCCTGGATCTGTAGCTGAGCGAGTTGTCTCACGGTGTGGCGACGAGGGGGTGCTCGAGGTTGCCTGAGAGTCGTCACTTAAGTTCCCTTGTGAAAGTTGGCGTCTAGGCTGTTGGCGCCCTCTTCGAGGCTGCTGCTCAGTGCCAGCAAGAATGTACTGTCCAAACGGACCAAGAGTAACAGTGACTCGAGGGATCTGTTCGCGGGGAGGCTGCGCCGCTGGTTGGGAAATAGGAGAAGCTGAGAAGCGCAGAGTCCTGCGAAGCCGGTGGATAGAAGAAGGGGTACCTGTCGATCTTCGGTCTGGAGTAAGTGGTTGGTAGGGTTGCTGATGAAGGCCGCTCTGCTGGCGCTGGTGTCGTGGGGGTGAAGAAAATTCGTAACGGTCGTGACGGTCGTAAGGGGTGATGGGGTTTTGTCCTGTCAACTTTGCTGTCGTCTCTCCAGCAGGACGTGTAGAAGCCGGCGTCGACAATGTGAGTAGTCACCACTCCAGTGGTGAGACAGACTAAAGGACAAGAAAACCGGGACAAAAATTATGTATGTCCTAATAGTACATGAAAATGGTTAAATTCCTCTAACCTTAGTCTTGAACTAAGAGGTGTAGATATTAACAGAAAAGTGGTTGTCCGAGGGATGTTTATGATGGGAGAAAAAGAGGAATAATTATTGACCAGGTACCTAGCAAGATAGGTAGGGCCAAGGAGTCCGACCAAGTGAGGAAGGATACTTCTAATTCGTATGAGAAAGTATCGGAATTAGAGGTATTATGAAAATGTTGAGTGGCTATCTCTAGGTGAACAGAGGTAAGAATTGGTACATTAGACTGTTCAAGGAGAGAGTCCTGTTTGTTGTGAGAGGATATGTTGTAGGAGAATGTCGTGGGTGTAGTGTAAAGTGGGAGGCTGGGTTAGTGTAAGAAATTTAGATGGCTGGTTGTTCGTGGTGATAATTTGGTCGCATCGCAAAAAAAAAATACCAAATCAAATTTCCAAGGCAGCCAGGGATAAAGATGTCTCCAGGTTAATAAAAAAGAAGGAAAAGTGAAGACGATGATGGCGCATATGTATTTTATCATCGGTCATGTATCCGATCTTTTGTTGTTTAGAATATACTCTGTTTCTTTTATTAGTCTTCTCTATTCGTTCTTAAACCTGGTGCCCGATGTACAACTACCATGCAAAATATGGCAGCGACAGCAGCGCCAGCGCTGCCTTATCGCTGGGTACAGTCAGAGACGTGGGATGTTGTAAGTGTAAGGAAGATGAAGAAAATTGAATATTTTAAGAAGAAATGAGTTGTCGCTACCATTTTCACATTCCAATGGCTTTTTTAAACAGCGGTATGTTTCTTTCCTTTTAGAAAGCTACCTAAGATGGCAGGATGGAAAGAGCGACACAATGTCAAACACAACACATGAATAGAAAGCTAGAAGGTACGAAGGATGACCAGTTTCTCACACACTTCTCGCACGGTCCACTTCATACCTAACATTATTATTCCTATTAAGCTACCTCTAAGAGGTGTGAAAGAGAGTGACGCGGAGATTGTTCTAGTTGTTTCCTTCGGTAAGGCTCTTCGTTGTTGCTTCGCCGATCATTCTTCAGTCCTAAAGGAACCTTTCAACCAATATGCATATTAAGAAGCCGAGCCAACTCAACGGTAGTATCGGATTACATGCATTTGCCTGCCCTAAAAATTCTATCGTTGCGATCCAACCACAACACTCTATATTGGATGAGACACTCTGGCAGATTAGTACTCGAAAAATGACATATCAGAAACTCAATTACCTAGGTACAACTGAAAGTCCTATCTGAGTTTGATACTGTTATCGGAGCTTCAGCTACCAGGTTGATAGCTCGTAGCTCTCTCCAATGGGCGACTTCGAACTGGGTATTCAGCTCGAGAGTTTTTGATGGGAGCCAAAGCCGGGTGAAGCTGGGGCAAGCCTGACGGTCCACGGAACACGATAATGAACCAGATCTACCCAACTTTCCATCGCACACAGTGCAGGTTCTACCAAGATCGCAGGTGCGAATATGTATGTATGTCCACATGCGGATGATAGGGAGGTGGTGGGGGCTGGGAGACCTTTGGAAATTTATTGAGATTAATAACAGAGCAAAACTATTAGGAAAAAATGAAGTACTTTGTAAAAGTCTTAAAAGTGTGCGTTGGCAGCTTGGTGACGAAACATCCTGATTAGCGTCATGCAGGCACTGCACAAGGTCTCCACCCATCGAAAGCTGATAGGTTCATGACCGTCCCAAAAGGCTGGAAGCTCACAACCCAGACAACCTTGGAACCCTGGCAGCCCTGAGCCCACAGGGATCTTTGGGGGGGAAACTTATCCTAGGGTTTTCCATGCCTGCGCATGTGTCGCAATTGGTTCCTGAAGATCAGAGTTGCCAAAGACATAAAAGTCTTTGAAGATAATAAGTTCATTGTAAAACGCAATGTCTAGTATCATATTATAGGGGTAAACAATATGATATACCCTACTTCGAATTGAGTTATTTTTGGAAGTTTCGAATAATAATCTGGTTAAAGGAGGACAACGAAGAAGAATACGAAAGCGATCTAAACGAACCATCGCGAATGCCAATACATATGCCATGGAATCTAGTAGACTAAATATGCACAAGTTGCATATTGTATAGTTGAATAGGAAGCTGAAGTTCATAAATAGGAATTACATCACGGCGCAACTACCTACTTAGTTGAAATTCTATAAAACTTGGAATATGACTTCATAGCCCTCAATCAAGATTGACGAACGTTGAAACTTGTTCAACAATGGGACGATCCGTCCCACCCAACTTCAACAGTGTAGGTTTAAGCCATTGGCCAATCAGAAGCTCTACCTCAGGTTCGAAAACATTAAGCTATTCACAGCTCTAACAGCGCGTGGCAAAACATGGCGGGGTAGTACCCGAGGCTCCTCTTCCCAAGAAGTTCAGATGAGTTGTCATCTGACTTCTTCAACTTCTCTCTAACTCGCTCGGAATTCGTTAGGGATGGCCGTCGGAAAGTAGTGGTGGGTCAACTTAAGTCATGAGTAACTACAGTTCGAAATATTCACTAAATACATTGGAGACGAATATGCTGTCTATCCAGACTCACGAGCTAGATTTTTAATATATAAGACTTCGAATTTGACGTGGTTTCGACACAGTCATCTTCTATAAGTATGAAGTCACACTCGATTGATATACGGCTGCTTCATAGAATAAGGTAAGGAGAATATCGTAAAACGAATTACAAGTTCCCATATTATCTCACTGGCGCAACGATTAGAATCGCAATACTCCCTCCCAACTAGGTACCCTACGATGAGATCTAACATGTACTCTAATACATCCGGTTTACACTATCACTTCTTTAGACTGGCTCAATGAGTTGGTTGGTTTCAGCGTTTAGATAGAATTAGATTAATCGAGTACAAAATGCCGCTCACACAGTCCATCGGCATCAACATACATCGATCCAAGCCCCAGCTCAAAAACAAGGTGTCACAAGTCAAACGACGGGAGTAGTATTTCGGGGGAAAGGGGTATCAAATGAACGCTATGATTTAGAACCTTTCCGTTCTGTTGAGTACTAATTACAAAGAGATTATTCTATTAGGATTCGTCTATTCCGCATTTTTCGATCCTGGGGGCAAACGAAAAACCCGGCCCACGGCAGCAGCAGCAGCAAAAAAAGGGGGGCGTTGCCGCGCGCGTCATCTCTAGTAGTCGTAGCGGTAGCAGAAGTGGCCGTCGACGGTGTTGATCAGGTCGCGGACCTTAAGGTCGGGGCACTTGTCAGCACCACAGATCTGGCCCATGTACACCAAGGTGTCGAGGGTGAGCGGCTGGCAGGTCTCGTTGTCGGCGCAACCGCTGATGGAAGTCGTGCGGGTGGCGGCGTCCTCAAGCTGCCACTTGCGGAGAGCGTAGTCGACGAACAGGTGGTGCATGAAGAACGACGGGTCGCCGGGGGAGGCGATGGCATCAGCCATGACACCACCAACGCCGTTGTGGCCCTGAGCGTGGAAGCTGGAAAGATTGTTAGAATCTTACTCTATATCACGGAGCAAAGATCTACTTACGTGAACTCGACGCAAGAGTGGAAGTCAGGGTACGAGGTACGCTGCATGCAAGCGTTCCAGGAGTCAATGCCGGTCTGGGTCGTGACCTGCTCGCTGACGGCGCGCTGGAGACAGTGCGTGTTGTCGGTGGTCATGCCAGGTCCGAGGCTCAACTGAAGGCCGGCGAATTTCTGCGATGTTCATTAGTCTCCACATCCAATCCACACCCGCCGGGGTTTCTTCCCCGCAGATCGTAATTGAACAGAAGAATAACTTACACCGTCGTTAATGCAGACAGCGGCACCGTTGTTGGCGGTGGGGAGGCTGCCGAAGTAGTCGGGGGTGAAGATGGTGGCCTGGGCGAACTTGCCAGCCCACTTCTTCTCGTCCCACCAGGGGAAAGCACGGTCGAAACCACACTCATCGCGCATGACCTGCTCGAGGGCCCACACGTAGTAGCGGTGCCACAACAGGAACTTGTGCGTCTGCTGGGTGGTGCTCTTGCTGTGGATGTTGGGGGAGTACGACTGGTGAAGACGCACAAAGTCCTCAAACCGGTTCTTGGATGGCGAGAAGTTGCCGGAGGGGGGAGCCTTGATCAGGCACTGGAAGGCCTCGACGAAGGCAGTCTTGTCAGATGCCGAGTAGTTGTCCCACTCGTAACGGATGTTGGGGCTGGAGCAGGTGGCGGCGGTGGCAGCAGCCGCGTTGGACGTGTTCGTCGTGCCCTGCTGGGTTTGCGGGGTCTGCTGGGTTTGCGGAGTCTGCTGCGTCTGCTGAGTCTGAGGGGCTTGAGCGTCCTCGGTGTCCTCGGTGTCATCGTTGCTGGTGGTCACCTTCTCCTCCGGCTCGCTCGCGGTCGCGGCCGTGGGCTTGGCCTGGGGCTTAGCCGCCGGCTTCGCCAATGCGCCTAGAGTGTCGTCGAGAACATCGTGAATGGCGTCGCCGACTGCCTCAAAAAGGCTGGAAATGGGGAGCGCGGTGAAGTTCGTCCCGACCAAATCCAACTTGTCAAGAGCGTCCTGAATAGAAATCGAATGGACCTCTCCGAAGTGCTCCAACGGAAGTCCCTGCAACTGCCTCGTCGGGATGGACGCGGCAGATGCCGCCGAAACAAACAAAGCGGTGGAAACCTTCATGGTGTGGGTTAGTTATTCGAAGTTACTGTATATGTAGATATAAAAATATGTACATATATATACAGCAAAAAGGAATTAAACGAGTGGCAGACGATCGAAATCGTTAAGGAAGGAAAGGACTTAGGGTCGAAAGATGCCGCAACGGCGCCTTACCCGGTCTTATAGTCACTCTCTTCACTCGAGCCGGTGCGGGTCCCCCTTCTCTGTCTTCTCAAGCCCCATTGTGGAGTTGTAATCCCGTCCACTACTACGTAGTAGACGCAGTAGGAAGAGACTCGACCCCTGGCTCTCTATCTGACCCGGGTTCTCATCCGTGCACCTCTTCTTTTTCTTTCCTCGCTATATCGACCCAAGGGTCGAGCGCTTCCGCCTGCAGAGGGTGGTATGTTTAGATGCCGAATTGGCGTGTGACTATTGATTCATTTTAGGTAATACGACATCTCCTCGATGACCACGCGGTGTGAAGAAATGCCTTCGAACCTGACCGTTTACTACTACGGTGTATGCATACGAGATTAACCCATCGTTGTGGCGCCGTGGACGGGGCCAACTAGCGGACCTTTCATCTTGAAAAACAGGGGGATGTTGATCCTAACACGGATTTAGCATGATACCCATAAGCTTACCAAGACGAATTGGGTAGCTGATGGTACTCTCAGCCCTATCCTCAGCCAATTAGAGAGTATGTCATCCAGAGGCCGACAGGGCTAAGTTATGTTAGCGGCTCCGCTAGACACGTTGAGACTTGGCTTCTTCAAAACCGCGATACGAACGAGTAGCCTACCAGATATGGCATCGCTTATTAAAAAGGTAGGCCATTCACGGTTTATAATAGTAACGATGTGTATGCTGTATGCATTGCGCGACATCTAAAGAGATCAATTGTATGTAAAGCATTCCCGAACACTACACTACATAATAGGTAATAGACCACGGTCGTTACCCGTTGCTCGTCATCCAAAACATCGCGACTAAGGTTGAAGTCTGGAGTAGCGTACTCCTGCGTAGAAGCTGAAAATAGCTCAGGGGTTGACAGGCCGCCTTTCGATACATAGGTACCTACCTTCCTTAAATTACTATATGATATTCACCCGAGTTCTCCGAATTTGAGGATCTTGAAGACCAGGCGACCAACCAGGGGACCGGTATAGGTCAGGGGTTATATTTTATCCAGCCAAGTATGACAAGATCTAGAGACTGGCAAACTGGGTTGACTTACTGTTCCCATTTTTTAGAGCCATGCGATAGCCAAGACACAGGTTCTCAAAATATCTTTTGATGCAAGGTATGGGCTGTTTTTGAAAAGAATGATAGCCTCGTATCGAACGGCATCTTGTTATGTGAAATTAGGCGTGTTGAAAACTGGCATTTCGACCTTCTTCGTGGGTCACAGAAAGGGGTGATAGACAGATAATATACCGTCGAACCCATCGACCCAATTAAGTGTAAATTCAAAATCGAATGTTTTTAAACCAGAATTGTGCATATCATATCTACATACGGGTTGGAAATCCTATCCAATTTACCCCTTATATGGATTACCAAAAGGGGCTAAAGGGGTTTCGTGCTAAGAGATCCAGTATGTGGCTGTGCAGTCGGACACTTTACCTACAATGTACGGATCTGTATGTACGAAGTATGTATGTAGGTGGTATTTACTGGAGCGCTGGAGGTAACCAATCAGGCTTGCAGAGTCTGAAGCAATATTAAGGGTGCTTGCATGTGGATGCATGTAGCTTATCGATTTAGGGGATGACGTTGGAACTGGAACTTGGGAGGGAATAGAAGTGGGAATTGAACAAGTTTTTTTTTCATAGGGAATAGGGAATAAGATCGTGAAGGAAAAGATCCTCTACCTACGCTAGAAATGGTAGGTATGTAGGTGATGAAGACCGAGGATGGGGTTTGATTAAGACGCGTAATGGTATAGTTGCCATTGTAGAGTCTATGCACTTAATGCGTTCGACAATTTCCTAATAGGCTATCTTAATCACGCAGTGCTTTGCTTTGACTGGCTCGATGTAAGTGGCATAGGTTGGTACCTTTATATTATTATGCGATGTGTCGAACATGACAAGACGGCCGGGAATTATTTTTGCTTTCTCCACGTTTTGTCTCGTTTGAGTCAAGTTGAAAGAAAGAAATTTTCCACGCTTCGGAAACAAAACCATCGGGATTAAATAAGAAAAAAGCAAGATATTCTTAGACCCGTTCGCATATGTATGTTTTCCCCGATACTGTCTTGGAATAATAAATATAGGATCAAAAACGGGGGTTCTCGAATATGACTATCTATTCGATTATTGACCGTTCGTAAATTGCATATTGGTAGCCTCGCAAGATTCTTCATCAGTAAATTACCTACCCAGTTACGCGCACCAGGCAAGGTTGCTTTAGATAGATTCTTAATATTCGGTAAATATAAGTACGAACCCGAGACTTTGGATCTATCGAATGCAGATTCTGAGAAGTCAGCATTAGCTGCAGCTCTCGGCGTTCCCTCAAATGCAGGCCACTCAAATCCAGTCCGGATCCGTGAGGTTGGCAGCATTAGTCTTCATGGACCTGCAGGACCTGTCGACCCACAGCATGGGAATTCACAGGTTGGTCAATACCTAGTGTGTCCTGCCAATTCACCGATTTTATCATCGTGTCGTATGTTCGAATTCGCAGATGAAAGAGTATGTCAGATGTTCCTGTAATATGATAAGGTATGAGAGCAAAAGGCAAGATGAATCTCACTCTCGCCGACTCTTTCATAGGTCCGTAACATCGTAACGAAGTTGTACACGTAAGTCTAGAAGGGCCATGCATGTAATGTATGTAAACACCTAGCCTCGGTAGATCTGTCTTTGCCAAGTCTTCTATGCAGCTCAAAAGGACTTAGCAGTTATAGCATTCAGCCTCGAGAATAGCCATTGTTAAGATGCAGTAGGTAAATGCAGCCATAGATGCAGGAAGTATCGGAGGACAGTCCGCTCCCCAGGGGTTTCAGCCACAGTGAACGATTCGCCGTAGGGACCCAGATGCTCAAGCGCCGGACGGGACGGTGACAATAGGGAGTATCGGAGAACCGATGTCCTCCTCCCGTTGTCTTCGCCCCTCTCTCGCCCCTCTCTCGCCTAACCCCCTTCATCGCAACTTTCTCCCTACTTCGGTCCTTCTTTTGACAGGAGGGAAGCTACCTAGGTGGCATCGTAGCCAACTGAATACCTACTCTATTGATCTCATTTGCTACCAACGTTTAGACCTAGTCGGGCAGATCGCACATCTAAAGAATCCTTTTCTTGGCAAGTAAATCTATGAGAAATGACATGAGAAGCAGCATCGATCATCATCATTCTATTATGCATCTACGTCAGTCAGTCCCAAGACGCGTCTGCTCAGGGCTCTCGCATGTTTCAAGAACAAACTGTCTACCCACTGCATGATGCTTGACACAGCTTCGCGGATTTCAATTTTTTTTTTTCTTTGCTCGCAAGCCCGAGACAGCATTATAGTCAAGATCAGTAAACTTGATTGATCAGTCTTTCAAAGAGGCTAACATAAATATGTAGGCGACAGATCCATACTATTGGACAGATCTGCAATATCAAATGCCACCAGTGTCGATCTCCCGGAGCCTCAAGTAGACAGCGGTAGAGGCCTCAGCAAGAGAAAGAAAGAAGAAAACCCCCATATTCCATACCAGCGAATTCTGTCCTAGCTACAAGAAATTCGCCTCCTAAGATACAGACACTCTATTCCTCATAGGAAGGGTCATGACGTCGATGTCGCTATGATGTCTCGGCCGTTAACCAACCACAAACAGTCTCTCCATATGTTAGGCGGTTCACTAGCTAGAAAGCAACGGCAAAAAAATAACACCAAACGCAACCACAAATCCACAATCTAGAATTTAGTGGTCCATATCCGCCGCTAGGCGTTGATAATTATGAGGCGGCACGGCTTACAGCCACTCTTATTCGGCACCGGGACGGTGCTAACTACGCCTACATGCGAACATTGAAGCCGAGCCATACCTACTAGCCATTCAGGTAGGGTCGAAGCGCAAGCGCGTTTTCGACGAGTCGGCGGCCTTTCTTACGCGTCTCTTTTCTCATTTTTGATCCGTCACTTCAGATATGTCCGAGCAGAATAATAGGTAACTGAGATAGCTACAGCTGCTACGGAACTCGATGGAAGGCCCGAGTTCCCTCGTGGTGGTTGGAATCTTAGCAGTACCCGATACATTCTTTCCACTACATCTGTATACGGAAGATATCCCTTTTTCCAACCATGCTGCTGTTTGCTCCTCCCACCCAACCATTCTCACAGGCTTGGATGAATGTAGTTTCCTTATAGGTAATTAATATCAGTTTCTTATGGTCACATCTAGTAAGCAGGATACAATATTCAAGACGCATAAATCGATTTACTTATTTTCAAATCCCGCCACCAACATACGGGTCCCACGGGTATGGATCCGTCATATCTGACAACAGCAACAACTCCCGACACCACCGTTTGTTCTACTGCAACAAGTTGTTGTTTTTTATGTGCCTAGTCGCATTCCGTTCCCCTAGTCCCTGACGTAAGGTGACAGAGGATTGGAACAGCATAACAAGATCCCAAAATGCTAGACGGATCTCAAACATAAAGGTATTTGAGCTCTCCCTTGCTGTTATGCATTCTGCACAACATTATTTTCTTTCTCCATGCATATTTACACTTGGACGCGAGCTAAGGAAGCCAGGTGAATGTTGATCGTGGATACATAAAAGTATCCATCCCTATCGGCCAAATTTGCTGTCGACTGATTCACATTCTGATTCTGGCTTGCCCCCGCATGTCTCTTTCTTCATTGTATTATTTACTGGCCCTGCCCTCGACGATCCGGATCTGCAATCTGGTGTTCGTCCCTCTGCGTCTATGCTGTCCTGGTAGGGCACCAACTTTCCCTTGAGATACCCTATAAACTACGCATATCCGTCATAGGGACTCAGCTGGATTCTGATCTTGTTTCGATCCTGATCGATCCCCCAGACTCGTCGAGATCATGGACTTCGCCAACCACCCCTATAGAGAAGGATTCGTCGTCGATGAAGGGAACTGCTCAACCGACGTCACCGCGACAAGGCCACCAAGGAAGTCCAGCCTCGCGAACAACTTTTCTTATCCCCGGCCGGAAGGAAGCGCACGTCGTCATGAGTCAAGCGATAGTCGATGCTCGCTGGCGTCAAATGACTCTATGCCGGGGATGACAGACTCGTCTGATTCGGAGACATCATTCGACGAAGACAGCAGTTATAATGCATCGGCCAGCGAACTATGGGATAGCTTTTGGCCGGACAGCACGATAGTGCCTGGAGAGCAGTACCCCGTGCTTCTCCGAGCATCGCAGACGCCAAATTATTTCACCAAGAGCTTCCCAAAGCATGAGTCTCAGGGAGCAGATGACACGATCGTGATATCAAACCTAGAGCCAAACACCAAGAAGGCTTCAAGTCCCTCATGCGAGACTCCGGTACCTCAGCCGTCACCTCCGCGTCCGGTTACAAGAAATGGCCCTCACTCATATTCCGTCTATCCCAAGGTGGAACCCGCCAACCTACTGCGAATTCCCCTTCCTCCACGAACATCCTCGCTGAACACAGTACCACTCTCACCACCTCGGCGGCAGGCACCAAAATCAACCAAGACGCATCTGCACCTCAAATCTAGCAAGTCATCCCACAGCCTCCGGCCACATTATGCTGTGCCTACGGTGTCCAAGGTCCCCATGCCGTCGACCGCAGCCAAGTCGGTTCCCGTTTCCCCCGCTTACCCTCCGCCACCACCTCCCACCACTCTTCGTCTAGCAACTTCAGCGCTCGAGTTGAACAACAGGAAGAACTCGCTCAGCCAAATCCATCACTATGCCGCAGAGCCATTATCGCCACTCAGTCTCGCACCGCCGGTTGACGAAACTCAGTCAACTCCGCGGCCACAACCAGAACGCTTCGTCTCAGTATTTGAGGTCGATTCAGATCACGAATCATACACGGAGAGTACCAGCATCACCAAGCGGATTGCCCGCGGGTTTCACAAGAAGAGCGCCAGTGAGAAGCGGATCAATGGCGACCGTCGGGGCAGCGCCGACTCCGAGTCTGATAAAGACAAGGGTAAGGAGAGCCCGAGTCGCAAACGGGGCGGGAGCTTGGGCCGGATCCTTGGGCTCAAGGGCCGATAAGCGTTACCAACGCCGACAGCACTGTTACAATCACCTGTATTTTCCTTTTCTTCTTTTACAACATTTTGGTCACACATCGCCTGGAGGCAATCTGTCTGCATTTCGAGTATTCGCTACATCTTTACGTTTTTATTTCCTTTTCTTTTTCTCTCCAACGGCACTTCATGGTTAGCATGGCTGGCACGGCCTATACGAGAACGAAGACGGGTGATGATATGACAAAACGGTGCATACGACCGACAGACGTGAAAAAGGGGTACGATATTGATCAGCACGAACTTGATATTATGCTACATATGTTGAATAGAATATACAACTCGCTCGGGCGAGAGGCGCGCAAAAGCAACAAGGCGATAAAAAGGAGTAGGGGAAAGGCGAAAAGTTGGGGATTGCAAGATCCCTCATGTTACCCAACGGATACTCTTCTACGATGATGATACGCCCATGATTGCGAAAGGGCAACTGGGATGAGGTTGGCCACAACGGCGTTTTACAACGACAATCATGTCTGCATGTTTACTTACCACGAAACTCACTCCGTATGATGAGGCGAGGGGAGTCGGTGTTTGTTTACTTTCGTTTACTGTTATTAGGGTGTGTACAATATCATGGTTTTATTTCCCATCATAGCAAAGATCTAAGACATTGAAGCTACTGGAGTTAGCTATTTACTTTACCTAGACACATAACACTGGATACCTATGTCTTTCATGCATAGAGGTCTATCGATAGATAATAAGTTGTATTGAATATAGTCCATAAGAGAACTGCTTCCTTGCGTGGTACTAATGGATCACGACCAAACCAATTGTTAGGGCATATAGTTAGTAGGCTATGCATCTCTAACCAAACAACTTCAGCATCAACACAACAAACCATGACAATACTAGTAGTTATGTAGATACTTGTTCCATAATTGTCTCTGAACTATTCTTCTACATCGAAAAGCGCAGAGCATACTTCCTCAGCACTATTCAAACATAGTTTCACCTTTATTAACCCTACGTAGGTGAGCCAGGTAACGTAACATACACAGGTAAGGTAAACAAATCACAAAAATCTCTTTCGATCCTAGAATTTAGGAATTTGGAGAGAATTATGCCCTTTGGTATTGATTTACCAAGCAAAAAGTTGTTGGAATTCGTTACTGGCTTGGGGTAGAATTCTCCCTTTGCCCAGACTTTCCCCTTAGAACATTTCTACCCCTACGGATCTGAAGGTATGTTACCTATAGGATCTACGTGCTGGATCCAATATCTCGCATTACACCTGGTGATCCCACTCACCGGCCAAGACTAAATAATCGTACTCAATTCGGTTTCTGATCGGCTCTGTTTTTATGATTCCTAAGAGACGTAACTTGGCATTTGGGGACGTGGAGTCTAATTTGGAGCGTACATGAAATGACTTCCCCGGTTTCGTTATCAGTAACGTTAACCGCACCACGAAACTTTGTTATTTTCACCACTAACCCACTTTTTAGCCACCCTAGCCACGTTTAGCCACGTTTAGCCACGTTT